>APFE031628847.1:603-56153 GCA_000404065.3 Pinus taeda
CCTATAATACTAGTCATTACCCCATTACCATTGTAGTTATACCCCTTATTAATATTGTTGTGCCCTATTGCCCCCATATTGTTATTACTGTGCCCCATAGAATCCCTCTATTGTTATTTTTGTGGCTTTATATTATTATTGTTAGGTCGGCTGGGTTATATTGTGACTCCTTGGACTCCTATTTATAGAAAGGAGGTTTTGTCATTTGTATCATCCAAGAATTGCTCATTTATGTAATGTAAAGGAGGTTGCGCCCTTGAAGAGGCTGAATTCTAAGGCATTGATCTATCTTTTCTATCTTTTCTTGAGCTGGTTTCATAACAGTTATCCATACATAATCACATGTTAAATATTGATCCTCATTACCAAGGTTGAAGGAAGTTTACCAAGAGGACAATGGAGCAAGCCAATTGCCAATGAAGCTATGTTATGTAGCTCCAAGAGGACTATTACAACCTATTCAATAATATGTTTCGAGCCTACACATGATTTTATCTATCATCTAGTTATGAAAGTGACTCCATTGGAAATATTCCAACACTTCAGAATGAATTTGCTTTTTCAAGTACAGGATGATAGGAAAAGAAATAAAAAATGACAAATAAGAGAAAAAATAAAATATTAGGTGAAAAGCTCCTTTGAGGCACCTAATATTGGCCCATTAATTGAAACCCTCCATGAGGCAGTCAATGGGTTGGAAAAAAAGAAAAAAATGAGAAAAAGAAAAGATCCTAGGTGAAAACCTCCTTTTGAGGCGCCTAGGCAGACCTACTAGTTGAAAACCTCACTGAGGTGACTAGTAGGCCTACAAAAAAAAAAAAAAAAAAAAAAAAAAAAATCTCCATGTATCTCTTTGTCATGAATGCAGGTGCTCTCCAACCTACTAGCAACAAATACAAGTTAGCCACCAAAAGAAAAGTTGATCACAAGCCTAGTCAAAAGAAGTCAAATTTTGACTTTCTCCTCCTTTGCTAAAATTATCCAACAGGACCAAGGCCATGCCAATCCATCACCCTCATCTATTTATACATTCCATCTATCATTCCCAAGATTTTCCCATTCATTTTCTTTGTTGTCCTAAAATAATACAAGAAGGCTTTGTTTTACTACAGGAAATAGAAATACATATAGAAAAAAAATATTTGTGTCATTTCTTGAAAACTATGCATCCATTTGTCAATTTGTTTAAGGTGGAGATTCATATGGATGATGATAACATTCTCAATTGATTTCAGGAAATTCCAATGCACAATTTTCGAGCAATTGACCTCCATCACCTACAACCAATTTGTGCACTTTCTCGGTATTCGTGCATCCATTTACAAAGTTGTTTCATGGGGAGATGCATATGAAGGATGATAACATGCCCAATCAATTTCATTAAATTCTAGCACATGATTTCCAAGAAATTGGCCTCCATCAACTTCAAGCATTTCTATTTTTTCTCATGATTCGTGCATCCATTGGCCAAAATTTATTTACAGGGTGGTGCAGAAGGATGATGGAAACATGGTAAGAAAATTTCAAGTCAATCCATTCTACCGTTTGGGAGATATGGAGAAAACAAGGCTACTACAGGGTGTCCTATAGTACTAAGTCCTATTTTACTACAAGAAATAGGCTTAAAGATATAGGATTGTAAATAAGTTGAAATAAAGTGTGGGAAAGGTGTCTAATGGTGGAATAAGGTATAGGTAAGTTTAACATCACCCATGGACAAGCGCAACACTCCTTGAAGGTTGAATTTGACTAAAATAGCTTGCTCATGGTAACTTGAAGATAGAGGTTTAGAATTGCCAAGATATGAAGACCAGTGAAGAGGCAAACAAATGAAACTATCACATCTAGAGGACCATGGATCAATCATCAACTCAACAGCAACATGTTGTCTCTCCAACAACCATTAGGTAGGTGTAGGTATGCAATATTCTTGACCTCTTCTCTTGATCATATTATAGTTAGAAATGTTTTGTCAATGCATGGGATATCAGGTTTTATAAGCTAAGGATGGGTCAGCAGTCTCGACTACCTTCAACTAGTTAATTTCAACTCATTGTTTCACTCATGCAATGTGGGAAATCCAAATTAGGAAGGGTGATGATTTTCAGTAATGGGAACAATAGTTAAAATTAGAAATTTATGCAAAGGCCAATTCATCAGAGCACTCCAAGACTTCCATCCGCTTCATATCAACTATCTATCCATCATTCATCCATCCCATTTCATAAGAAAAGTTGAACATTTTTCAATAACATGCCCTACTCTCTGTCTCACCCTGAAAGTTTCTTGGAAAACACATAGAGGACACTCTCTCCATTTTCACAAACCTACACTACTTCCTCTGGGCCCTAGCATCATCCTCCAAACCCTCTACATCGTTTCTCATCACTCCCATACAGTTACAAGACCTTGAAAGCAGAGGAATGACTGCTACATGAAGGTATAATGCTGGTACAAGAAGGAAGAAAGAAACAAATTGTGCTAAAACCCAAAATGGAAGTGTGTAAGAGAGACCTAATCAAAATAGAGAACTCCAAGGCTGTTAGGAAATCAACTAGGCCACAAAAGGGAAGAAGAAGGCAAAAAAATGAAACAAGACATTCCACATCAAAATCGAACTCAAAACTGTAGTGATGAAAAGAGGCTTTCCAATAGGTCTCTAATCTCTTTCTAGCTTTCATCCAAGGCCTAAATTATGTTATAGAAATGTGAAAAAGGCATGGAATTCGTTGAGGGCCTACCCTATGCTCAAACTATCATTTCTGCTCAAAAGAGGTTTAAACAACGTTTCACAGGAATGGCTACAGGGTTTCCTGTAGTACTATAGGAATGGCTACAGGGTTCCCTGTAGTTTACTACAAGAAACAACATATTTACTACAAAACGTCCTAGTTCTCTTCTAAAGGTGTTTTGAAGGTTTCAGAGGTCTCCAAATGGTGGAAAAATGTAGTAGAAGGGTGGAAACAGATGTGGAAGACCTTGCCAAACTGAAAAATATTGAAGAACTCATCTTGAATAAGGGGAATAAGGCAGGCTAATGGCCTCAAGAAACACTGTGATTTTTTTTCTATGCATAAACAGTTTTGGAAAAATGAGTGAAAATAGAATGAAGGTTTCAAGGTAGAGGATATGAATTAAATGGATCTACAAGCCAACATAGTTCACTTGTAAAGAGGAAAGTTATATTTTTTTGCTTGAAAGACTACTAAACAATCGTGAGAAGAAAAACTAAATTTTTTGTGCTTGTCCTTCCATAACTTACAACCTGTTGGGTTGTATTATATTCCTTCCACGACTAGCCCACATAGTTAACTAGGGGGTTAGAAGTGGGGTGGAGCCCCCCCCCCTTTGTTGCGCCAATTACGTAGCTGGGGGAGTCATAGGGGGTTGAGGGGTGCAGGTAACTCCACTCTATGTGTTTCGGGGCATTGCCATGGAAAATTTTGGTTTTGGACCCAATATTAGGTTGGGCGGACCTACCTATGGTTTTGTGCACGTTTTTCGCACATGTTTTTTGACGTGATGGTTTTTCTATCTATGGTTTTGGACACGATGGTTTTGAATCCATGGTATTGGATGCTTCAGCATATATAGATATGTATTGCAACATTGAAAGGAACATAATGAAAAATTAAGCTGGTAGTCCTAGTTTTGGGATCTAGGGGAAAATCTTTGTGTCTATGTGTTTTATGTGTTATAGTCTCGCATTGTTCATTTTCTGTGTTTTATAATTCATATGCAGGTAATTTCTGTACGGGTGAAAACCTACATTTGGTATCAAAGTTGTTTTGGCTTCAAGGGGATGCCTTTGTTGCTAAGGGGTTTTGCTCGGGCCTGTGGTAGATCCTGTTCAGTAGGAGATATGCGGGATCGATTCCGGTGGTGAAAGAAGATGGTGAGTAGTGGAAAGATAGAGATCAAGAAATTTAGTGGTCAGAGTTTTGAGTTGTGGAAACTCAAGATGGAGGATCTGTTGGTGGATAAATATCAGTGGATCGCAGTATATCCGGGTACTAAACCAATGGGAGTGTCTGATGAAGAACAGAAGAAGTTGGATCGGAAGTCAAAGAGCACAATATGATTATGTGTCTTAGATTCAATATTGTTGAATGTATCACGGGAATCTACGGTGAAGGCTTTGTGGAAAAATTTAGGGACTTTGTACCAATATAAGTCTCTGGTGAATAAATTGTTCCTACGGAAAGAGCTGTATAACTTGAGGATGAAATATGGAGGCTCAGTGACGGAGCATATGAATGCATTTAATATTGTGGCAAGTCAGTTGTCATTTGTTGATATCAAAATTTCAAATGAATATAACTGCATTAGTTTGTTGTGTTCTCTACTAGATTCATGGGATAGTCTGGTTATTGTAATAGGTAGCAATGCAACTGCCTTGTCGTTTGATGAAATGGTCTCGTCCTTGCTAATGGAGGAGATGAGATGGAAAAATATGGAGAGCCAGTATGGTGATTCCTTATCTGTATGAGGACGGTCCCCAAACAGAAACTAAAATAGGTCATCGAGTTGGAGATCTAAATCTAGAGGGAGATCTAAATCTCGAGGAAAACCTGTAAAGGTTGTGTGCTAGAAATGTGGAAAGGAAGGGCACTACAAAAGGGAGTGTAAAGTGTACTTGGCTTCTTCAAGTACACATGTAGATCATTGGGCCTAGTTGATTGACTCAGGTGCATCGCTTCACTTCGCTCCCCATAGAGAGTGATTTTGCGAGTATGAGAAATATAATGGTGGTGATGTCCTCTTAGGGGATGATAGGAAGGCTAGAATCGTTGGTCGCGGTAAATTAAAGTTGAAGTTGCAAGGTGCCAAGGTTAGAAAACTTCCGGGTGTTCTAAATATTCCTGCATTGGCCAGAAATATGATTTCTATAAGCAAGTTGGATGATGCACGTGTAAAAACAGTGTTTGAGAAGGATACTTGTAAGATGTTTCGCAGAGCACTGGTATTGATGCGGGGAATTGGATTGGAACTCTGTACAATCTGCAAGGTAGCACTATTGTTGATAAGTGCAACAGTTCTCTGGTTCCTAAAAGTGGAGTAGAAAATCTAGTGGTCTCTCGAGAGAAGACCATGCTGTGGCATCAAAGGCTTGGACATATTGGAGAGAAGGGTCGTTCCTGAAAGTGGAGTAGAAAATCTAGTGGTCTCTGGAGAGAAGACCATGTTGTGGCATCAAAGGCTTGGACATATTGGAGAGAAGGGCCTTTGAATACTTCATGGTAAAGGTATAGTAGAAGGTATGAGTAATAGCTCTTTGGATTTTTATTTTTGTGAAAATTGAGTATATGGGAAGCAGAATTGGGTGAGTTTCCCCTCTAGTGGTAAGTGGGTGAAACAGATATTAGAATTTGTGCACAGTGATGTGTTTGGACCTATGAAGTTTCCATCACTGGGTAAGTCTGTGTACTATGTATCATTTATACATGACTTCTCAAGGAATGCATGGATATATTTCCTTAAGAAAAAATCTGAAGTCTTTGATAGGTTTAAAGAATTTGAGGCTCTGGTGGAAAACCAGACAGAGAAGAAGATAAAGGTGTTGAGGAAAGATAACGGTGGAGAGTTTTACAGTAAGGAATTTGAAGAATTTTGTAAGAAGTGTGGTATAGTATGACAGAAGACTACTCCATATACACCCCAGCAAATGGAGTTGCATAAAGAATGAAAAATACGTTGATGGAAAGGGCAAGAATCATGCTTAGTGGTGTTGTATTAGGACAGAAATTCTGGGCAAAGGCGGTGGAGACAACATGTTACTTGGTCAACAGATCACCTTCATCAGTGTTGGAGGATAATACTCCACAAGAGGTATGGACTGGTAAGAAACCCTCTCTTTCACATCTAATGGTATTTGTATGTGATGCATATGTACATGTTCCAAAGGAGAAATGAACCAAGTTAGATAGTAAATCTAAAAAGTGCATCTTTATTGGGTATAAGGATGGTTTAAAGGGTTATAAGCTTTGGAACCCAGTAACAAGGATGGTTGTGTACAACCGAGATGTGGTTTTCAGAGAGGTAAAAGATGTTATTAAACATGAATTCCAACCAAAGGAACCTAAGAAGATAGAGTTTGAGCTAAAGGAGGAAGAATCAAACTCTACAGTAGAGGAGGAATTAGAATATGAAGAGCCACAAACTCTGGGTGTGAGAATATCAGTTCAAGAAAGAATACAGTCAGAAAGGTATAGTCCATCTTCTTTCTGTTCAAATTTTGCTTTATCTATTACTGATGATGATCGTAGAACTGTGAAGGAAGTAGTAGATTCAGAGGATGGAAAACTCTGGAAAGAGGCCATGTATGATAAAATGGAATCTTTGCATAAAAATGAGGCTTGGGATCTGGTGGAGTTGTCGGCTGGAAGGAAACCCATCGGTAGCAAATGGGTGTTCAAGAAGAAGACAAATGCAGAAGGAAAGGTGGAGAAATACAAAGCTCGATTGGTAGCAAAAGGTTATTCCCAGGTGCCGAGAGTTGATTTTGGTGATATTTTTTGTCCTGTTGCCAAGGTAACTTATATTAGATCACTTTTATCTATTGCTGCTACTTTTGATTTTGAGGTAGAACAGATGGATGTCAAGACAACATTTCTTCACGAGGATTTAGAAGAGGAGATCTATATGAAGCAACTTGAAGGCTTTGCGGTGAAGGGTAAGAAAGAACTGGCATGCAAGTTAAAGAAGTCTCTGTATGGGTTAAAACAATCACCAAGGATGTGGTATTAGAAATTTGATACATTTATACGGGACTTGGCTTTCACCAAAAGCAAAGTAGATCATAAGTGTGGTATTTTAAATTATAATTGGTGGACTGTGTTATTTATCTAGTCTTGTATGTGGATGATATGTTGCTGGTTGGAAATGACAAAGAAATTATCTAGGATTTGAAGACCCATTTTTCCTCCAAATTTGACATGAAAGATCTTGGTGTTGCAAAATATATTTTTGGCATGGAAATTAAAAGAGATCGGACAAAGAGGAAGCTTTGGTTAAACCAGAGGAAGTATTTTGAGGCAATATTATAGAGGTTTAATATGTAGGATAGTAAACTGGTGAAGGTTCCTATTCCTGCAGGTGTAAATTTATATGCTAAACAATGTCCTAAGACACAAGAAGAGGAAGAGGACATGTGTCATGTTCCATATGCATGCACAGTCGGTAGCCTGATGTATGTGATGGTATGTACTAGACCAGACGTTTCACATGTAGTGGGAGTATTGAGCAGGTTTATGTCGAAACTAGGGAAGGAGCACTGGACAATAGTGAAGCGGGTTTTCAAGTATTTGTGTGGCACTAGTGACTATGGTTTGTGCTACCAAGGAAGACTAGGATTGGACAAAGTGTTAGATATTCATGGCTTTGTTGATGTAGACAGGGCTAGAGATCTGGATCAAAGAAGATCTACAAGTGGGTATGTGTTTAACCTATTTGGAGGTGCAGTCAGTTGGATGAGTAAGAAACAATCTCTAGTGGCACTATCAACTACAGAGGCATAATACATGGTAGCCACTCACGCAAGCAAGGAAGTAGTTTGGCTGCAAAGATTGTGTTCAAGTATGGGGTTAGTACAAGGAGCTATAAGGATAGACTATGACAACCAAAGTGCAACATTCTTGGAAAAGAACCCTACATATCATTCAAAGAGACATTGATGTTCAGTATCACTTTGTGAGAGATATGATAGAAGACAAAAATGTGTTGTTGGTAAAGGTGGACACTTTGAATAATACTGCAAATGCATTGACAAAATCTATGAGCTCTGAGAAGTTCTCTTGGTGTAGAGAAACAATGGGCATTGCAGGGCGTGATAAATGACTAAGCTCTCTTGTGGCCCCAAAGAAAACAACAAGTGGGAGAATGTTGGGTTTCATTATATTCTTTCCACGACTAGCCCACGTAGTTAACCAAGGGTTTATAAGGGGCCCAGAGCCTCCCCCTTCGTTGCGTCAATTGCATAGCAGGGGGAGTCACAGGGGGTTGACGAGTGCAGGTAACCCTACTCTATGGGGCCTGGGGAAATGACCCTATATTAGTTGGCCAGACCTACCTATGGTTTTGTGCATGTTTTTCGCACATGGTTTTGGATGTGATGGTTTTTCGGTCCATGGTTTTGGACACGATGGTTTTCGGTCAAAGGTATTGGATGCTTCGGCATATATAAATATGTATTGTAACATTGGAATGAACATAATGAAAAATCAAGCTAGTAGTCTCATTTTTGGGATCCAGGGGAAAATATCTGTGTATATGTGTTTTATGTGTTATGCTCTTGCATTGTTTATTTTATGTGTTTTAGAATTCGTATGTAGGTAATTTCCGTATGGGGTTAAAACCTACACAACCAAGATTGTTAAGAGAAATGACCAAGGATTGCACAAGAGAGAGGCCACTAGGGCCATGAATGACAATGAGGTCACTAAGTTGCTCACAGGATGAGGAACACTTTCAGAAGGGGGTATTATGGGCCTCTAAATTAGACGTAAATTAGGGCCCATGCCTCTAAATTAGATCTAAATTAAGGCCCATATGACCATCCTTCAACACATTAAACCTCTATTTTTGCATTAGATAATGTAATTTTAACATTAATATTTTCATTGGGAAGATTTATCGATAGTTTCATATTCGTGGTTAATATTATTTATTTTTATGGAATATTGTTAGGTCCCTATAATACTAGTGATTCTCCCATTAATGTTGTCATTGTATTCCTTATTGTTATTTGTGTGCCCCTATTGTCCCCATATTGTTATTATTGTGCCCCATAGAATCCCACTATTGTTATTTTTGTGCCTTTATATTAGTATTGTTAGGTCGGCTTGGTTATATTGTGTCCCCTTAGACTCCTATATATAGAAAGCAGGTTTTGTCATTTGAAACATCCAATAATTGTTCATTTGTGTAATGTAAAGGAGGTTTCCCCCTTGAAGAGGCTGAATTCTAAGGCGTTGATCTATCTTTTCATCTTTTTGTGAGTTGGTTTCCTAACATTTGGTATCAGAGCTTTGGATTCTAAGGTTTCACTGCTCCAAATAGGTCATCGTGAAATCTTAATGATAAATTTTTTCTGCACTATTTCAAAAGTTAAACAAAAAACCCATTTGAGACAAAATCATGCTAAACCTCGAGTTAGAATTTCAGAACTTTTCTCGCTATATGTTATGAGATATGATCTGAGGAAGTTAGGGTCTTTGCAAGCTCTAGAATTTAAGCTAAAACATGTGCTCATGGTATTTTTACCATAACACTTTCGCTACAAAGTTTCACAAGCTAAAACAAAAACCCATTTGAGAAGAAATTGATCTAAACCTCAGCTGCAAATTTCAGATCCTATCGTGCTATATTTTTGGAGATATTGTCTGAGGAAGTTAGCGATTTTGCAGACCCCGAATTACATTCCAAATAGGTCACCATGGGAAAATCATCATAACTTTGTATCTAAGCATCAGATTGAAATTTCGTTAGAAGTCATAAAAAGAGTACGGATGGTAGTTTCTTGTATATATTTTTCAGATCCAAAGGTCAAAATACTGACATGTGGGACTTCATACAAGTTCACTCTTTTGAAAAGGTATATACTCAGGTCATCTTGGGAGATTAGCATAAATTTTTCTTACAGAATCTAATTTTGGTCAGACTGGTGGCATTGGAAAGAGGACACAAAGGGCTACAATAGGTTGTAATTTCAGAACTGGAAGAGCTAAAATTACAGAAATACATTAGATTCAATATTAGGCTCCTACAAAGTAAAAAAAAAAGCGTGTAGTTTTTTTTCAATTTTTGCATAAGTTTGGTTTGAAAAATTAGTTTGAAGGAATTCAAAGGGCATAGTGAAGCATTATTATCGGTAATTGATGCCCCGAAGAAATAAAATGGAAACACCTAGTAAGCAACCTGAAAGCTCTAGCATGACTCATGAAGAAAAGGAAGAAATGCAACATGATATATCAAAATTACAAGACCAAGTACAACAAGTGTCACTCGCACAAAAAGTAACAGAAGCTAAGATGGATGATTTAAAGAAAGACGTAGAAGTTAATATGGATGGTTTAAAGAAAGGTGGGGTAGCTAATATGGATGGTTTAAAGAAAGGCATAGAAGCTAAGATGAATGGTGTGGAAGCTATGATGGATGGTTTAAACAAAGATGTGGAAGCTAAGATGGACGGTGTGGAAACTAAGATGGACGATTTGAAGACAAATTTGAAGACAGATTTGAAGACAGGCATGGAAGATTTGAAGACATATTTCACAAAGTTTCTACAAGAAATGCTTACTAATGGCGAAAGGGTATTAAAGGAAACTCATGATGAGAAAAAAATAAATGTTGATCATGATTTCATAGACTCTAACATAGTATCAAAGAACCACCATGTTCCAAAGATCGATATGAGGAAGTTTGATGGCAAGGATCCTGGAACATGGATACTACAGATGGAGCAATTTTTCGATGTCCATAATGTGAAAAATGGAATTTCCATATGCATTGCAACTTTATATTTGGAACCAAATCAGTTTGTATGGTATTGATGCCTTTGCTCTCATAAACAAATTGTCATTTGGGCTATTTTTACGGATGAAATGATAGCATATTATGAGGATACAAAAAGAAACACCCTTTTTAGCCAATTGATAAATCTCAAACAAAAGGGTTCAATGATGGAGCACATTGAGGACTTCCAAAAATTGAATATTAGGGTAAAAGATATTCCAAAGGAGCATAGGATTGATATGTTCATAGGGACTTTAAAAGATAACATCCAACATGAGGTTCGACTTTGGGAACCAGATTCATTGGAGAAGGCATTCAGGTTGGCAAGAAAAATGGAAAGCAAAATTATGGCAACAAGGAAGCCTACCACTCACAATCATAAAGATGGAAGTGTTGTTGCCCCTAGCCATCCACAACCTACAAGGTTGACACCACAACAATTGGAAGAAAAAAGAGCAAAAGGGTGTTGTTACAGTTGTGATAGCAAATACACTAAAGGTCATAAGTGTGCCGAAAATAAATTATTTTACCTAGATTGTGAAGTGAAGGAAGAAATGGAACAAGAAACGTCAAAAAAAGAGGATATACATGAGGAAAAAACCCTAGAAAAAAGAATAAATGAATCTGACCATATCTTGTAATGTATCAGTTGGAATTACCACTCCTCAAACTACCAAGATAGAAGGGCATATCAAGAAGAAAAAGGTAACAAAGTTGATTGATTCGAGAAGTACCCATAATTTATTCATTATAAGATAGCCAAAGAATTGAATTTCTTCCTATATCCAGCACCAGAGTGTCAAGTGATGGTTGCAAGTGGAGGAACCATAAATTGCTCAAGAAAGTGCCATAATATCAGGCTATCCATGGGAGAATATGTATTGAATAGCCCAATGCTTTCTATTCCAATGGGTGGTGTTGATGCTGTGCTAGGAGTCCAATGGCTACAATCCTTGGGTACAGTAGCTTTTAATTTTGAAGAACTTTTCATGAAATTCTCTTCAGAAGGAAAGGAAATTGAATTAACGAACATCGCATGGAAATCAAGAAAGATAATCAGCTTTAATGGAATGACAAAGCTTCTAAAGAAAGAACAACAGGGAATAATTGCACAATTATGTTCACTAGAGGTTCCCACATCGAAATCATCCATTTCTCCAGATCTCCAAAAAGTCTTGGACAATCATTCCAAGGTAATTGAGACTCCCAAAGGTCTCCCACCTATGCGTGATCATGATCATACTATTCATCTGATTCCAGGAAGTGTTCCTCCAAACATCAGGCCGTACAGATACCCCTATGTCCAAAAGAGTGAAATTGAACGTATGGTTGCAGAAATGCTAGAGAGGCTGGTATAATTCAACCGAGTCAAAGTTCTTTCTTTGCTCCAATAGTATTGGTGCACAAGAAGGATGGATCATGGGCCATGTGTCCGAATTATAGGGAGCTCAACAAGCTCACTATTAAAGATAAGTTTCCCATTCCTGTCATTGATGAATTACTGGATGAATTGCATGGATCAATTTACTTCACCAAGTTGGATCTTCGTCAGGATATCATCAAATCAGAATGAAGACTGAAGACATTCCGAAAACAACATTTAGAACTCATGAGGGTCATTATGAATTTTTGGTCATGCCTTTTGGCCTTACCAATGCACCTTCTACATTTCAAGGTTTGATGAATTCCATTTTCAAACCCTTCCTTAGAAAATTTGTGTTAGTATTTTTTTATGATATACTAATCTACAGCAAGTCTTGGAAGTATCATATCCAACATGCTGACATAGTGCTCAAACTATTGGAGGAGAAACAATTATATGCAAAAATGTCCAAAAGTTTCTTTGGAGTACAAGAGGTGGAATATCTAGGTCATATTGTATCTCATGAAGGTGGTAAGGTAGACCCTAGAAAAATTAAAACCACTAAGGAATGGAAAATCCCAACATCCATAAAGCATCTACGAGGATTTCTCGGGTTGACACGGTATTATTGCAAGTTTGTTAAGAATTATGGGAAAATGGCAGCACCTCTAACAACATTATTGAAGAAAGATTCATTCTTATGGACTCCAGAAGCAACGAAGGCCTTTGAACATCTTAAAGAGGAAATGTGCCAAGCGCCAGCCTTAGCTACACCGAACTTCACAAAAACCTTTATTGTGGAATGTGATGCCTCAAGAAATGGAATTGGTGCTGTTTTAATGCAAGAACAAAGACCCATTGCTTTCGAAAGTCGTACAATCAAAGGAAAGTATTTACACAAAGCTATTTATGAGAAGGAAATGTTCACAATAATACATGCACTTAAGAAATGATGGACCTACCCAATGGGTAGACACTTCAAGGTAAAAACATATCATGATAGTCTTAAATAATTTTTGGAACAAAGATTATCTTCAGAAGAGATTCAAAAATGGGTCACAAATATGTTGGGCTATGACTTTGAAATCATCTACAGAAAAGGGAAGCAAAACGTTGTGGCAGATGCACTCTCAAGAAAGGATAAGGATGTGGAAGCATTTCTTTGTGCCATTTCTATTATCCAACCAGATTAGATAAACGAACCAAGGGATGAATGGAAGAATAACGAGGAAGTGTGGCAACTCATTCAAAAGATACAACAAGATCACAGTACATCTGATACATTTAGCTAGAAAAATGATTCGTTATGGTGCAAGGATCGGTTATACCTATGTAAGAATTCCCAACTCAAACAAAACATTCTTAGGGAATTGCACACCTCTCCCTTAGGAGGGCACTCAGGATTTTTAAAAACCTACCTTGGGGTTAAGAAGGATTTTTTTTTGGATGGCCTTAAATCAGATATTCAAAAGTTTGTGGCAGAATGTTTGGTTTTCCAACAAAATAAAGTTGAAACAACTAAGACCCCAGGACTATTACAACCCTTATCCATTCCAAACCAACTTTGGGAGGAGGTTTCAATGGATTTCATCATGGGTTTACCCAAGTCTGAAGGAAAGAGTGTTATCATGGTGGTAATTGATAGACTTACCAAGTATGCACACTTTTTCGCATTATCTCATCCATTTAAAGCGAGTACAGTTTCTACTGCATTTATGGAAACAATTCAAAATCTACATGGAAACCCAAAGATTATTGTAAGTGACAGAGATCCCATTTTCACTGGAAATTTTTGGATAGGATTATTTTCTTGTCTTGGGACTCAGTTAGCTCATAGCTCATCTTATCATCCTCAATCTGATGGGCAAACTAAGATAGTAAAAAAATGTTTGGAAGGATATCTTCGTTGCTTTGTATCTGATAAAGAGACACAATGGGTCAAATGGTTGCCTCTAGTTGAATGGTGGTATAACACTTCTTTCCATACTGCAGCAAAAATGACCCCATTTATGGCACTTTATGGATATAATCCACCATCCATCACATCATATTTAAGAGAAAATTCTAAGGTTCAAGTAGTGGAAGATCACATCGAGCATCAGCAACAATTTCTCCAACTCTTAAAGGATAACCTTACCTTGTCGCAGAATAGAATGAAACAACAGGAAGATCAACATCACAACGAAAAAAGTTTTGATGTAGGTGATTGGGTATTCCTACAGCTAGAACCATATAAACAAATGTCCCTCAAGCAAGCTAAGAAGGATAATAAATTATCACCAAAGTATTATGGTTCGTACAAGGTGTTGCAAAAGATAGGTACTATGGAAAACAAATTGGAACTTCCTGCAGCTTCCCGTGTGCACCTAGTTTTCCATGTTTCATGCTTAAAGAAGGTTATAGGTGACAAGATTCCAATTCAAACGATATTTCCAGAACTTGATGAGGAAGGAAAAATCATATTGGAACCTAAAGCAGTCAAAAAAACAAGAACTCGACAACTACGAAATCGATCAATTTCAGAGTATCTCATCAAGTGGAAGAACTTACCCATTGAAGATTCCACATGGGAGGATGAGAATTTTATACATAAGCACCCAGAACTACTCAAGCATTGAGGACAACACTTTTTTGAAGGAGAGGGGCATGTTAGGTCCCTATAATACTAGTGATTCCCCCATTACTATTGTCATTGTATCCCTTATTGTTATTATTGTGCCCCTATTGTCCCCATATTGTTATTATTATGCCCCATAAAATCCCACTTTTGTGTTTTTTGTGCCTTTATAGTATTATTGCTAGGTTAGCTTGGTTATATTGTGACCCCTTAGACTCCTATATATAGAAAGGAGGTTTTGTCATTTGTATCATCCAAGAATTGTTCATTTTTGTATTGTAAAGGAAGTTGCCCCCTTGAAGAGGGTGAATTCTAAGGCGTTGATCTATCTTTTTATCTTTTTGTGAGCTGGTTTCCTAACAGGCCAAGAGAGAATCCAAGCTAAAAACACAGGAGCGTTGGTGGCATTGGAATCATTGAATTTCGTTAAGGCGAGACACAATTTCATTGCGGTCCTTGGATGGATCTACTGTTATTCCTTCAATATATATAAAATTTCCCAATAAAAACCCTTTTGTTAATAGCATAAAACATTTCTCTTTACTAAGGGACATATTAGTCTCTATGCATATTTTTATAATTTTTCTAGATTAACCAAAGATTCTTCAAAAGTATTATCATATACGGAAAAATCATCCATATAAATTTCAACGCATTCATGTATGAAATCAACAAAGATGTCTAGGACTTCTCTTCGAAATGTAGTTGGTGCATTACACTAACCAAGGCATATGTTCCCCAAGGACATGTGAAAGTTGTTTTGTCCTCATCTTTTAAAGATATTTTGATTTGATTATAGCCACTAAACTCATATAAGAAGGAAAAATATTTCTTCCCATCTAGAGTATCTATGACTTGGTTGATGTATGGTAAAAAAAGTAATATTAAAGGGTAGATTTATTTAGTTTTCTATAATCAACACAAACTCGCCATTTCCCATTATTTTTAGGCATGACAACTAAAGGAGAAACACATTCACTATCAGAGGTAGGGTAGATAAAATCTACCTTTAATAACTTTTGGAGTTCATCTTTCACTATCTCCTTAAGTATTGGGTTCATTCATTGTTGAGGTTTTCTTATAGGTTTTTCATATTCATTAATGTAGATATGATGAATACATATGCTAGGATGAATTCCTTGCATGTTTGTGTAATCCCAAGAAAATTATTTGGCACATTTATTTAATACTTGAATCAATTGGTTTTCCTCAGATAATTCTAGTGTGGAAGTGATATTCAAAATTTTCCATGGCTCAAATTCAAAAATTTGGTATTTGAATTAGCCATTTAGTTTACAAGAAAAAAAATGTATAAAATAAAGATTGTAAATAATTTGTTGTACAATCTTCTTGAAAAATTTGTTTTAACAGATAATTAGTAACCATGTATTGAATTTATTTTAATTGTTCTACAATATCAAGATTAGAAATGAGATAATCTAACAAATTTTCATTTGTTACATCCCTGGAATCAATGACTTGATTAGTAGTATAGGTTGAATTACGTCTTCCTCTAAATCTGTTTCTTAAAACTATGATAATTTTTCTAATTCATTAAGTGATTTAGTAATGGGATATAGTGTAATTAGTTTAATTTCACTTCCCTATGAAATTATCATTTTTCAATGGGTGGTCACAAGGGAATTCTATTAGAGGGTGTAAGTAAAACCATCCACTAACAGTTGTGACGACTTCAAACATATTTCCTAGTATATTTAAAAAGGGATTGCTAATAGTAACCTTGATGAAGTATGTTATAGGCAGTTCTCTTATTTGCAAAATTCCCGCCACAAGGTTCATCATGACAATATTTTAAATTTTCTAGCATTTCATCTTCTCTTACACATATTCTAATTACAAAGTCATGTCCTGTGTAAAAAGGTATTTTCTTTAACCCAAAATTATCTACCACTTTGTTTGATTTCATTTTTCTTTTATTTTGATGTGAAATGGGGTGGTAACTTTCCTGAAGAAGATTATTTTTCCACATTAGCAAACCATGGAGTTGTAACAAATATAGAAAAAAAATGTTCACCTGGAAAAATATCAAAAACTGAAACAATATCACTAGGTTCGTTAAGGCCTAATAGAAAGTTTGCCTCTTGATTTTCCCTTCCAAGACGATCTATGATAGTGATATTGAACTCCTCCAATAATAGCAACCATCTTGTTATTATATCATTAGTAATAGGTTTATTCATTAAATACATGATGGAAAAATTGTCGGTATGGATAAATATCTCATAGTCAGTGATGTAATGATGGAACTTGGTGACTACATGCACAATTGCCAACATTTCTTTCTCGGTAATAATGTAATGAAGCTTAACAGGGTTTATAAATTTGTTAATAAAATAAATAACATAACTTTTAAGGCTATCCTTTTGACCTAATGATGCCTCTATTTATATATCAGATGCATCTGTGGAAATATGAAATGGTAAAACCTAATTAAGCCCTCTTAACAACGGTGTTGTAGATAGTTTTTCTTTAAGATTATCAAAAGAAATTTGGTGGTTAACACTCCAATAAATTCATTGTTTTTAGCAATAAATGTAAACAATATTAGGGATATTTTGCTAAATTTTTCAATGAACCAACAATAATACCTTGCATAAACTTCTTACATCTCTTTGACTTGATGGAACTGGTAATTTAGCAATGATTGCAATCTTGGCTAGATCTATTGTTATTTTTTCAATAGATATGCAATGTCCCAATACAATCCCTTTTGTTAATAGCATAAAACATTTCTCATTGCTACAGGAAAAATTAGTCTCTATGCATCTTTTTAGAACTTTTTCAAGGTTAACCAAATATTCTTCAAAAGTATCACCATATATAGAAAAATAATCCATATAAATTTCAATGCATTCATGTATTAAATCAACAAACATGGCTAGGACTACTCTTTGAAATGTATTTGGTGTATTACAAAAAAGGGGTAACACCTTATATAGGCATATGTTCCCCAAGGACATGTGAAAGTTTTTTTGTCCTAATCTTCAAAATCTATTTTGATTTTATTATAGCCACTAACCTCATTCAAGAAGGAAAAATATGTCTTCCCAGCTAGGGTATCTAGAACTTGGTTGATGAATGATAATGTAAAATTATCTTTAAGAATAAATTTGTTTAGTTCTATATTATTAGCATAGACTCACCATTTCCCTTTTTTTAAGGAATGACAACTAAAGGACAAACTCATTCACTATCGAAGATAGGGTAGGGAAAATATACCTTTAATAGCTTTTGGTGTTCATCTTTTATTATCTCCTTAAGTATTGGATTCATTCATCTTTTAGGTTTCATTATATTTATTTCATGTTTATCTATGTATATACGATAAATGCATGTGCTAGGATGAATTCCTTTCATGTCTCTGTAATTCCAAGAAACTGCTTTGAAACAATTTGTTAGTACTTAAATCAACTGTTTTTCCTAATGATTTGGGATTTTTACTTCATTGATATTTTCAAAACTGCATGAAAGAGCATGTAAAAACCATATATTCAAACACTTAAATAAGAATCAACATGAAGGATACCATAAAGATAATGCATATAATATTTGATGACAGAGTTCGTCCAATGTGGACTACATCTCTGGGCCCTGTGTCAATAGTGGGGAGACCTCTTCATTCATCTCAACAAAAATCAAATTTGAGTATATGGAAAAATACATCATTATACCTCCAATCTTGGGACTGAATTGAAAATGGGCTGCTCATATCCAAAAATAGACTGCAATAGTGAAATCCTCTCGAAATTTTGAGTAATTTGAGTATAAGATTGACTATATTCCACTGTAGTCAACTTTGTCCCCTCAAAGAATCTTTCAAATTCCATAGCAGATTCCCTATAGGAATATTATGTATGAATATTATTTCTTGAACTACGTGCTTGCGTAAAGGATCTGCTACATTTTTCTCGTATCATGGTTTTGTCGCACTATCGGGGTTCCGCTCGACCCCCTTGATCTCATCCTTTGTTTGTTGCCTATGCAAATGAATGGGAGGGTTTATATATACGCAGGTTGGT
Organism: Pinus taeda; assembly: GCA_000404065.3. Taxonomy (NCBI): domain Eukaryota; kingdom Viridiplantae; phylum Streptophyta; class Pinopsida; order Pinales; family Pinaceae; genus Pinus; species Pinus taeda. Next base: position 19,136 of record APFE031628847.1, read on the forward strand.
GGAGTTTGCAACGGCCCCATGGTGATGATTTGGTTGGTGGTTTAAAATGGGAAGGTGGAGGTACCAATGTCAAACTTGTTGGCCTCCCCCATATATCATTTTTCTATATGGCACTCCACATTTAATATAATAAAAACAAAATTGTTTGTAACCCACTGATATATTTAGCCATTCGTCGATAATCGTTGGTTGCATCATTGTTAACCGTATGCATATTTAAACATTTTGTTAATCACTGAATTTTGAATACGTTTTCTATTTGGGTCAGTCTGGGGCCAACGTGGCTGGCCACTGGGTGTAACGCAACACCTTTTGATTGGGCCATGTGGCCCCACAATATTGGACCACTCAATTACCTCCAAAATTAGTGGATACCACTAGATTTGGCAGTTCTTCCAAATTTAACTACAATTAAAGCCATCGCTAAATTTATCGGACCTATGTTGAATTTGACCATTGCTTTGGCTAGACTGCCAATTTGGTGATGCTTCAAATTTACCTCGTGCCAAATAACTTTGTCAAATTTTGCCAAGTTTGGCCAAAACTTTGACTAGGCATAAATTTCACATACAAACTCGGATTGAGGCATCATTTGCACCATTGGATTCCTTGCGACGAGATCTTCAATTTTGTACGGACTTTTATTTTTGGTCCTTCAGGGATTCTCCTAGATCATTCCTTCCCACTAAGAATCTTTTAATCCTCCAAAAGTATAAAGAGGAACTACAATCTAATGTACTCTAATCGACATAAAAAATGCCTTTGACATGCCACACTTTCATTTCCTTCACCTTTGTAATTTGGAACTATGAATGATGAAGTCTATAGTTGCCAATACATGTCAAACTTTCAAAATCCCAAGCAAGCCCATACTTGCCAAGAGCTTATAGAACACTTATGGTCAAGTTTTACAATAGAACCCATACCCTTTACTATCCAAATAAAGGCCAAAATATCATTATGTTGCATATTCAAGTGATGTTACATTGTTATACACTTTTTCACTTTTACAAGTTTTTTCCCATCTATGGGGTCTTTAAAAAGAAACATGTGATTTATAATGGTGGTCATGCTAAACTACTTAAAAAGGCTACCAATCTCTTACCTAATCGAGCTAATGGGCTTTCTTCCTATAGTTGGCTTGATTGTTGAACTGCTTCATCGGTTGGTTCCTTCATAGGTGCTTTCATATGCTCCATGTCCTTCCTTAGGTATAGCTTTGGATGGAGCTTCACACATGTAGATTTTTGATGTCCACCCTTGTTGCAATGGTTGCAATGGTTTTTCTTCCTCTGGACTTTCTTGACCTTATTTTATGTCCCCTTCCTAGGTAACATATCCTTCCGTGAACGATTGCCTTTGGTGCGGCTTTGGAAAGGCTAACTTTCCTTAGCTATCCCTTTGAAATGCTCATTATCACAAGAAGGTTTTGATGCACTCTCAACATCCTACACTGGCTCAGACTTGTTTCTTGAAGAATCTCTTGTCTTTGTAGGTTTCAAGTATGTTTCATCAACTTCCTCTTTGACATAGCCCAAACCTACATATCAAAGTAGTTCCACCATTTGGATGGGATTCAAAATTCCTTGACTCCTAGGCCCTTTCCTTCATATCACATCTTCTTCCTTAGCTTCGAACCAACGCCCTTGGTGTGCTTTTCAAATGCACCAAGATAATCATCATAATGAGAACATAAAACTGAAGAATCATTGATATCGTTTACCTTAGTTTCTGTTTCTGGAGCGGGTGATGATGGCTTAGCTAAGCCTTCACTATACTTCAAATTTTCCAAGGCCTCTTTTGTGGCTTATAGCCGAAGTTACAATCCTCGCTTCTCCTCCTCTGATTCTTATAGTAGTCTTCTCAATTCAACATTATCTTCTTGAATGCTCTAGTTGATCTCTCAAGTTGTTGGAGCCATGCATTCTTTGATTTTATGCCCATCATCGAAGCACCTCTATGATGACTATTTGAATTATGAGAATGAGATGAAAAAGAATAAAATAAACTGGAAGATCGAGATGCAGGTTTAGAAGGTTCTCCTCCTTTTCCCTAATTTACCGAAGCATTGTCCTTTTTTTTCTCTTTCTTCTTATTTTCCTTCTTTTCTATTCTTTTCTCATAATTTGGAAACAATTTTTCTACCATGTCTGACATCCTATAGAATTCTTTATGGAAATTATTGGTGCGAACATTGTCATTATCCATTTTCCTTCTTCATGTTGCATGTCCAATCTCAAGGTCAAAATACTTGAGTTTACCTTCACCCTTTTTGAGTTTGGATATAATTATCATCCACACTCATAATTCACATCAGCAAGAAGACTACTTTTATACCAACATGATATGGCATCTTTATTTCATTGATGTTTTCAGAATTGCATGAAAGAGCATGTAAAAACCATATATGCAAACACTTAAAGAAGAAGTAACATAAAGGAGACCATAGAGACAATGCACACAATATTTGATAATGGAGTTCATCTAATGTGGACTACGTTTATATGCCTTGTGTCAATATTGGGGAGGCATTCATCTTAGCAAAAATGAAAATGAGTACATGGAAAAATACATAATTATACATCCAATCTTAGGAGGGACCTAAAAATGGGTTGCTCGGATTCAAAAACATACTCACTCGTGAAATATTCTCGAAATTGAGTAATTTGAGTATAAACTTGAATATATTTCACCATAGTCAACTCTGGCCCCTCAGAGAATCTTTCAGATTCCATAGTAGATTTCCTACAGGAATATTCCCAGAGAATATTCTTCTTGAACTACACACTCGCAACAAGGTTTCGGTGCATTGTTCCTGTATCAGGGTTTCACCGCATTGTCGAGGTTCTGCTCAGCTCTGTCAGACTCCTCCTTTGTTCACTACCCATTCAAATGAATAGGAGGTTTTATGAATACGTGGGTTGGTGGAGTTTCCAATGGCCCCACAGTGGCATGTTAGTTGGTGATTTAAGATGGGAGGGCAGAGACCCTGTGAGCCTCCCCCATATAGTTTTTGTTATATTGCAATCCATCATTTAATATAATACAAATAAAATTGTTTGTAACATGTTGATATATATTTAACCATTTGTCGATAGCTGTCAGTTGCATCATTGTTAACCATATTGGGGCTAACCTGGCTACCCACTCGGTGCCACATGGCACCTTTTGACTGGGCCATGTGGTCTTATACCATTGTGCCACTCAATTAACTCCAAACTTAGTGGATATCATCATATTTGGTGGTTCTACCAAATTTAACCACAATTAAAACCATCGCTAAATTTATCGACCCTCCAAAAAATTTGACTGTTGTTTTAGTTGGATTGCCAATTCGGTGATACTCCAAATTTATCTAGGCTCACCAAATCTATCTTTTTTACCAATTTTTGACTAAAACTTTGACTAGCCATAACTTTCATATATGAACTCGGATTGAGGAATCATTTGCGTCATTGGATTCCCTGTGATGAGATCTTTGATTTGGTCTGGTTGCACTAAGTTCTGAGGAATTTTTTTTGGGCCCTTAGGGATCCTCCTAGATAACCTAAGATACTTCCAATGTGGAAATGATATTCAAATTTTTCCATGTTTCAACATCAATAGTTTGGTATTTGAATCAACCAATTAGTTTAGAAGAAAAAAATTCCAAAATAAAGATTGTAAATAACTTGTTGTACAATATTCCTTAAAAGAAAATTCTAACAGATAATTTCTAGCCATATACTGGATTTATTTTAATTGTTTTGTAATACCATGATTAGAAATGAAATAATCTACCATTTGTTGCATCCCTGGAATTAGTAATCTAGTTAGCAGTGAATATAGGTTGAATTTCTTCTTCGTTTGAATATGTTTCTTCAAGCCCTGGTAATTGTTCTAATTCATTAAACGATTTAACAAGAGGATATAATGTAATTTCTTTACTTTCACTTCCTTTTGAAATTGTCATTTTTTCTTATCTACAACTAATGAAGGATTAGCTATATCCAGCCATGGTGTTCTAAGAATGAGGGGATGCCCACCCAAATTAATTTTGGGTTGTAGATCTAAAAATTCTACTAGATATTCCCATGAATCCAAGGAGGCTACTAGATCTTCAATTACACCTTCCTGTTTTATTCTTGATAGAAGTCTACCTTCTCTTCCACAAATTCAATGATAATCAAACTAGCCTTCCAATAGTTGCTTACTTCCTCTTCAACCTCCATTCAAGACATGTACTTTTGACTATGATTCTCAACCCTCCTACAGCAACCCTAACTCGCACTTGTGACAGAAATATGGTGAATATGGTATCTTTTCTTCTTTTCTTGGGTAGTAGTTCCTTCTCCAATAATTTGTCTTGTATTCTAGACATAAATCACTTCAAAACCTAGCTTCTTGTAGTGATTGTAATTCAGTCTACCTACTGTGAAAATTTCTAATAGGAAATTCTACTGTGGTAACTGATTTATTTCTCCTGCTTATTTTCCACAATAAGTTATTTAAAAAACCCTTCAGTAAAAATTAAAATAAATTATACTACAGTTATAACATAATAGCATAGAGAAAATAATAGTGATATACAAGCACAAGAATCAATCATATCAACACAGTTATTTTTGGACAATTGTCCCCAGAAAAACCCAATGCGGAAAAACCGGTGCACTAGATGAGGGTTTATATATTAATATTCAGCAAAAATATCTTTACAAATAAATATTCTATAGAATATTGAGACGCTTCTCAGAGAAAACACCTGAGACAATTTTTCTCCTCCTCCTAGAGAAGTTCTGACACCTTAGAGACCCTCTACCCTCCTTTGTGTCACTTCTGCGTCACCTACGTGAGAACTGCGTCTCTAGCTGTGTTTTCTCACTGCTCTTCCCTCTGTGTTGTCTCTCATATTCTCTGTGTCACCTCTTCCTCAGCATCTGACTGATGTTCATACCCTCCTCTTCCTTCACCCCGCTACACTCCCTCTGAAATCAAAAATTTTCTCCTTGAGAATCGATTTCCCTCAAGTTACTAAGTATTTGCCCTATGTGTCTCCAAATGACTCTCAAGTCTTCTCTTATACTTTTCCTGTTGATGAATCAATGGTCGATATTAATTCCTTAATCAACGACTAAAATAAACAGATTTGATCCTCGTCTCTTAGAAGCTTCTCACCCATATCTTTATTAATGCCCATTAATATTTTTATTTTCCTAAGTTTAGACTTAAGAACCCCATTAAAAATATTAATTATTTTAATAACTCATCATCCAGGTGGAATTTCTCCAAACGATTTCTGGGTCTTGGAGATCTCTTGAATATTAGCCCCTCCAAAAAAAATCGAAGTTAGATCACATCCAATGCTACCCAAAATCAACACTCCCTCTTAGCGAGGAATGTGTTCTAGAAATGCCTCCCAATAGAAGCATCACACTAATCCACATCATTTGCCCTTTGTATCTAATTCTTAGCTTCTTCCCCTCATCTACTACATTGTTGCACCCTATACTGCTACCCATGACACTACAACTGTCACTGTTACATCTGTACTGCATCTCCCTCTGAATACGTTACATCATGTTGCCCATAGCACTACCACTGCTAACTGTTGCACTACAACTCCCTATACTATCGGCTTCTGCTATTGAAACGGATTCTTAATCATCCGCATATTCTCCCTAAAATAAACAAACTTTGTTCTTCCTAGAGTCTTGGTGAGATTGTCTGCCACATGTTCTCCTATCAAGGTGTACCTCAATTGTATAGCCCCTCATTGGACACAGCCTTTGATAAAGTGACACTTGATGTCAATGTGCTTCGACCGATCATGAAAAACTAGATTTTTAGAGAGCTAAATGCAACTCTAATCATCACACAAAATATTGGTCGCTTCCATCCTTCTCCTGAATAGATTCATAAGCAGTTTCCTAAGCCATATGGATTCACACGAAGGTGTGCTAGTTGCCATATATTCAACTTTAGTTTAGCTCAGAGCTACGAATTTTTGTTTCCTACTACACCAGGAGGTCATTCCCGATCCAATATTGAAACAGTAGCTAGTGGTACTTTTTTGATCTACTGAACTTCTAGCCCAATCTGCGTCAGTGAACCCACTTAGCCTAATGTCATTGCCTTGGGTGTAAATTAGTCCATGCTCGACTATTCCTCATATATATCTGAGAACATGCTTGGTTTCTTCCCAATGTTCCCTCTTTGGTTCCACGATGAATTGACTGAGGGTGTTGACAGCGTAACAAATATTCGGCCCAGTATTGACCAGATACATTAGGGACCCTATGATTTGCCTGTACAAGGTGGGATCGTCTTCTTTATCTTCAGATGCATCAATATTCTTCTAGTTGGTAATAATTGGAGTAGCCATAGGTCTACTTTCCTGTATTTTGAACATTTTCAAAATATTTATAGCGTATCTCCCTTGTCCAAGGAAAATCCCACCCTTCTGCTACCAAACTTCCAACCCCAGGAAATAATGCATTTGTCCAAAATCATTCATGTCAAATTCTATAGCTAGCTTTTCCTTGCAATATTTGATGAGCCTAGATGAGCCTACCAGAAAAATATCATCCACACATAACACCAAGATTAGAGGTTCATTCTCTCATACCAAATAGTAGATGTTAGGATCTACGTCACTCTTGATGAATCCCATCTTCTACAAGTAACCATCAATTCAACCGTACCATGCTCTAGGTGCCTGTTTAAGCCCATACAAGGCTTTCTTCAACCTACATACATGATATTTCTTCTCAGGTGTTTCAAAACCCTATAGTTGTTCAATGTATACTTCTTCTTCTATCACCCTGTTCAGGAACGTCATCTTGACATCCATCTGGTGAATCTCCCACCCCATCTTTGCTGCAAGGGATATCACAAATATAATATAAGTATACCTGGCTACTGGGGTGAAGGTTTCTTCATAGTCTATCCCTTCCTTCTGAGCATACCCCTTGGACACAAACCTGGCTTTTTATTTTTCCACACTGCCATCTGCAGCGTATTTGACTTTGTATAGCCATCTCGAACCTACAACTAACCTATCATGAGGCCTAGGTACCACTTCCCAGACATCATTGACCATTATGGAACTATATTCCTCCACCATAGCATCTATCCATACTTGATGTTGAACGGCCTCCTGAAAACTAGAGGGTTCTCCAACCTGATCCACCAAGGCTTGGTATCTGTCTAGCTATCTATGCTCCCTTTTCTCCTTCCTAGGCACACCGACAAAATCCTCTGCATCTATTAGTATCTGACAAAGTTCCCGACTCGTTCTTCCACTGGTAGTGGGTATGTCTATATCCTCCTCCTCTTCTTGAGACTCCACCTGTTGTGATACCTCTAGATTTTTTCCTTTAGGATAAATATTGGTACTAGTTTCTCTTGGTCGAAATGACTGGACCAATGGATTCTCCTTTGACTGCACTTCAAAAGGCATTTCTCGAGATTTCCTCCAAGCTTTTTCCTTCGTGAGCTTTACATCCCGTCGAATTACGATCTTCCTATTCCCTGAAATATAGACTCTATATGCCTTAGCATTCTCACTATATCCCATAAGGTATCCTTTCTCCGTAGTCTGATACAATTTCTTCCTCTTTTCTTCGAGTATATGGCAATATGCCAAACTCCCAAATATCCTGAAATGGCTCAATTCAGGCTTCTTACTGGTGAAGACACTCTTTGAAGTAATCTTACCTAATGCCCTGTCAGGAGTCTTTTTCTGGAAATAAACAATCGTGTTGCATGCTTCTACCTATAGAAACTTGGGCATATCCTGATCATACAACATTTCCCTAGCTACTTCAACAATAGTCCTTTTCTTCCTTTCTGCTACTCCATTCTGCTCCGGACTATAGGGAATTGTCCACTCCCTTTTGATGCCTTCCATTGCCTAAAAATCAATGAAGTCCTTGTCGATGTATTCTCCACCATTGTCTAAGCGCAATATCTTTATCCTCTTTCCTATTAGATTCTCAACTAGAGCCTTGAATTCTTTGAATCAACCAAAAACCTCATCCTTGGTTTTTAAAGAGTAGATCCAAGTCTTTCTGGAATGGTCATCAATGAAGGTGATGAATTATTCAGCACCACTACAAGATTTTGTGGACATGGGTTCACAGATATCTGAGTGTATTAATCCTAGAACACTCTTAGCCCTATTGTTACTTATGGAAAATGTGCTTTGGCATACCTGCCTAGTGCGCACCCTCCGCATACATCATCTCGTTTGGTACTCAACTCTGGAACTCCTGTTACTATTCTTCTGGGAATTCTTAGAGTCCCATGGTGTAAGTGTCCCATCCTCCTGTTCCATAGTTCATTCAAATCTTTTTCCCACTACTGCCTATTAGTGCCATTGGAGATTCTAGTTGTAATTTATACAGCTTGTTACTTCTGACACCTATTTGGGCCTTCTTCTTCCAACTCAGGTGTTTGACATATACTTTCTCCTTAATGAAGAAAACATCATATCCCTTGTTTTGAAGTTGAGATATAGAGAGTAAGTTTGTCCCCAATCCTGGAACATTGGTTGCTCGAAGATGATCATGTGCTTCTGTTTGAAATACTACAGTACCTCTTCCTATGGGGGTACATTTTGACTTATTTCCATGGTGATCCAGAAGTTCATCCTTTATTTCTGATAATTCAAAAAATGTTATCGTATTCATGTCATATGCTAGGAAGCTCCACTATCTATATACCAAACCTCAGAGGAGGCATAACTTGCTAGGCAAGCAACTTCTTGTTCTAGTCTGGAAACTAACATAGAATAATCATGATCCATGTTCTTCTGACCTCTTCTTTCTCTAGAGATCTGCGTGATTCCCTCTGATTTGATGCCCCAGAATCACGCTCCTAATTCATAGCATATTCTTTAATCTTGTTTCCCGATCTTTGCTCCAATACCATGTGAAATTATCCAACACGAAATTCTACTACAGTAACTGATTTATTTCTCCTACTTATTTTCCACAATAAGTTATTTACAAAACCCTTCAGTAAACATTAAAATAAATTCTACTACAATTATCACATATTAGCGTAGAGAAAATAACAGTGATATAAAAGCACAAGAATCAATCACATCAACACAATTATTTTTGGACAATTGTCACTGGAAAAACCCAATGCGGGAAAACCGATGCAGCAGATGAGGGTTTATATATTAACCTTCAACAACAATCTATTTACAAAGAAAGATTTTACACAATATTGAGACACTTCTTAGAGGAAACACCTGAGACAATTTTTCTCCTCCTAGAGAATTTTTGACATCCTAGAGACCCTGTACCCTCCTCTGCGTCACTTCTGCATCAACCTGCGTGAGAACTGCATCTCCAGCTGTGTTGTCTCACTGCTCTTCCCTCTGCGATGTCTCTCATATGCTCTGCGTCACCTCTTCCTTGGTCTCTGACTGATGCTGACACCCTCATCTTCCTTCACCCTAATACTCTCCCTCTGAAATCGAACTTCTTCTCCATGAGAATTGATTTCCCTTGGGTTACTGAGTATTTGCTCGGTGTGTCTCCAAATGACTCTCAAGTCTTCTCTTATATTTTTCCTTTTGATGAATCAACAACCAAGATTAAGTCCTTAATCAATGGCTAAGATTAAAAAAGAATTGATCCTCATCTCTTAGAAGCTTCTCACACATATCTTTATTAATACCCATTAATATTTTTATTTTCCTAAGTTTAGACTTAGGAACCCCATTAAAAATATTAATTATTTTAATAATTCATCATTTGGGTGGAATTTCTCCAAACGATTTCTAGGTCTTGGATATCTCATGAATATTAGCCCCTCCATAAAATTTTGGAACTAGATCACATCCGATGCTACCCAAAATCAACACCTTCAACAGAATGAAGCCTTAATATTTCGCACGTGTGGATGGAATTATAGCCCAGAAACTTCATTTTCAGTGTTCTTTCTCTAGGCTTTGTTCTTCGCTCCCTTCTTAGGTCTTCTTATATTCATCGAACTTTATTGCTTGAGTTTGTTCTTGAGATGGTTTGGAGACATTACCCTTGACATATTCAATTACTTCATTTTCTACAAAGATCAAATCTATCCTCTTCTTCCATGCAATGAAGTTTGATGACCCAACCAATTTGTTGTTTTCCCTATAGAATGAAGTCATTTTCATAGTAGATTCAGACATAGATATGAAGATACTTACTTGTCAAGTCAACATGATTCTTTGATGATGATATCTTCAACTTGATGCCTTCTTGATGATGTTGATAACAGAAGATGTCTTCTTGATGAAGATGTGTTCCTTCAAGTATGCTTTCAAAAGTGATCCTTTATTCCATGAAAGGGGGGTCACTTTGATTTCCTTGATGATGATGGCAGTGCTTCGCCTTGCTTCCTTTGGATGTAGAAATGTAAAATATGGAAACTTCAAGAATGCTTCAAATGTGTAGTTCTTCTTTCTTTGAGTGGAGGTAGGGTCCTTGAGGTCTTTTTTTCTTTTAGATTAATATTTCTCCTTAGTGCTTCTTAGTCCTCATTAATGCTCCTTAGATCCTTTCTTCAAGATGATGTGTAGGCAAGCCCTTTTTGGTAATTTTATGATCCTTATTTAAGCTTTTTTTCCTTGTCTTGTCACCTTATCTCTTTTTCACAGTTGGCCTGAGAATGGCGTTGAGATTTTCATTCTATTCCACATGTGTCATAGTTCCTCTGGATGAGACAATAATGTATGTCCTTCCAGGACTACAAATCTCCTCATCGTCATTACACACAGTCACAAAATCCACCTAGCTGGTTTGTCTCGACATCTAATCAGATCCATCCGACTAAACCATTGCATTCGCTACTCCTGAAATTTTCATCAGTTTTCTTCAATGGCTCAATTTTGTCACATACTTTCATGATCTGTGGTTGAAACACAACTAATTAGCAGTGCCTTCAGCTTCGTCTATGCATGAATGTGGAGATATTGGGTGGCATTTGGAAAGGCAGAACAAAAAAAAAAAAAGACAGACGAGCATGGCTAGAGACGAATCGTTTAGAAGAAACCCTAATTGTCAAAGTCGAGGTTCTTATTGAGACAGGAGGTTGCATACAAAAATCCACCCCAAAAATTTTGGAGATATCTTTCTTTTTCTTGAAATGCTACAGCTTCAATACGATGTGTAGTTATATACTAACAGAAATCTTTAAATAAATTATTCAAGGCGGCGTTGGGAAGCAAAAAAAACAACAACAACAACATGAATGGCACATGAAATTGGTATTGTTTCATGGATTTCGACCATGAAGGCTCTTGAATCTTCTACACAATAATGTGATTGTTCTTGAAATCTTTCAAAATAAAAACTTGTATGCATTAGTTGTGTTAGCGGCAATCAACTGTTTCCTAATCTTTCAATGTTCTGTTAGATATGTCTTTTTTTAATAAAACAAATATTAATTTACATGTTAAAAATATTATTGAAATGATAATGTTGTGTAATTCCTTCACATTAAATGTATAACAAACAGTTTAGATCATATTTAAAAAATATAACAAAGAGTTTAGATCATATCAGTGTAGATTCGTCTTAATTTTGGATCTACGAAGTGTCTAGAGAGATCAAATCTCTTGAGATGCAAATCTCAAGAGATTGGATATTTAATCCCTCTCCATCCGGAATTAAAGTGGATTTAGGATAGTTCTTAATCAAATTTGGTTTTTGAATTTTATTTATTAACGAGAAAGACATTTACAACTGAAAATAAGGCAGGACATTTTTTTTGGGGATAAAAATATTTTTAATTATAATTTTTTATAAAATTTAGTTTTTTCTTATTTTCTTTTTTATTAATTAATAAGAATGATGTTTAGGTCAAAGTAGTTTAGCTCAAATGGTTTGGGGAACAGTTTGTTTCCCCAATTGTGTGGGTTTCAAGTCTTTGAAAACATGTTGTCACTTTGATTATAGCACTAATAAAATACTTGTATTTAATAAAGGCATGTTGTAACCGACCTGTTTATAGCACTAATGAAATAGTTGTATTTGGTGTAATCGTGGAAGCCAATTGAAGTTATTGATTCTTTATTTTTATATCTAAAATTAGACTTTTGTGATCCATATTATGAATGTTTTGAAATCTTTCCGTAAAAATTACATTAAAAACTTTTAGTAGACTTCGAACCATCTAATGTAGCCTCGACTAAAAATTCTTTATTTTTATATTATTTATTTTTATTTAATTAATAATAAAAAATATTGTTTAAAATTAAAAACAAAACAAATGTTTATTTCCAAAATTATTTTTCTTATTTTGTTAAATGTATTTTTATTGTATTTTTTAATAAAATTTGATTTTTTTATTTTTTATTTATTAATAAGAATGATGTTCAAAATTGAAAACAACGAAACTCTTATTTTCCAAATCATTTGTCAAATGTGTTTTTATGGTAAATCATTTTTTTTCCAATCATTTGTTAAATGTATTTTTATAGTAATGTTTTTTATGATTTGGTTTTTGCTTTTTTCAAATTTATCAATAAGAATGATGAGGAGCCGTGTGATGTGTGTTTTAAAGAGATTATTTCAATTTTGTTTGTAGCAATAATAGTATTTTAAAAGATTATTTCAAAATTGTTGCAAGTAGGGAAGACACTAGTAAGAACCTTTTTCAATTTGAGGAGTTGATCTTAGTATCTTAGCTACAACAATGTCAATTGTTAAAACCAAGTTTCAAATGTTGCAAAGAGAGGACTACTACTTATAGTACTATTTTTTTTTATATTTCAAGGAAATGGGTAGCATTTTTATATATGAAAGTTGGAAATGAGTCAAGTTCCTTACATTCAAAGTTTGCTATGTTTCAAATATTTGTAGAGATAAATCCAGAGAGTCTCTGATATTACCCCTATTATTTATAACTTGACATTTATACTATAGCTTCTCCAAAGTACACAACGGAATTTAACAACACAAAAAAACATATAAATTGTGGATTGACTAACTACCCATTGCTTTCCATTTTTTCCATAGGAATGTCCTCCTAGGCCACTTCAAAAAATTGACCAGAAACTAAGATCAGCACAAACATGCGTCGCTCCTGTTCTACCTCCCCTTCAGCTTGAGAAATTGAAGTGGGAATTTATCCCAACCCGAATACCTCCTTGAGCATGTCAACAATAGTTTCTTCCACTTTTATCTCCATATTATCCACCTTAAAATTCAAGTTAATCATACTAGTGATCAAATGCTCCATTGATTTCTAAAGCAACTATAGATCCTTGCCAGTCCCTACAAGGTGAGTCAAAGCCATCGTTATTTAATCCTATAACTCCTGTATTACTTGCTTCTTTGTCTTTTCTACCATAGTTGCCACATTTTCATTGCTCGAATTTCCCTATTCCTATGCATTATCGCCACTTCCATTAAGGTTTGCAAAAGCCATTTTGCGAGTTATCCTCCCCTACACCCGAATTATTTTGTGGTTTATCTGCATCACCCATTTCCTTAATATAATTCCTTGCTTCTTGTCAATTGAAGAGCACACCCTATCACATTTAATATCCTTCTCCATCTGCAAATCAAACAAGGTACGATCATCCATCCTCGCGACAAACATATTGCATTCGAAATGAAATTCAACCATTCGAATCTGATGGAGGAGTGTCCTAAAACTGCCTTCACCTACCTTCACATTTATTAACAATCGGAAGGATTTCCACATGGTCTTCAGCATGGGTCATAGATTCAAGTTCCTACAGTTGTAGTTAAAACCACCCAACTTCCTACTCCAGCTCCCAAGAAATTCTTTCCCTTCCGTGAGACATAACTCGAACATGTTTGATCGATGCTCTTTAATACCTGCATTATGCCAATTGTCTTAAAACGATGATTTATTTACAATATCAATTAAGGGGAATGACATATTCGATTGGATTGATCAATAATCAAGACTCCCTATTTCAATGCAATTCCAATATTGGCTTGAAAATCTGCCTCATGATTATTCTCCCGTTTTACATGGTAGAAATTAAATTCATCTAATTTCCTAAGAAGAGTCATAATCCTTATAAACATAGGAGAAGTTTCAGAGTCTATGAGGTGTCTATTCCTAGAGGACCTTGAACACTTCTGAATGACAACCATTGAATCACCAACAATGTTTAGATGCCTTATACCTTTGGAGATAGTGATCTTCAGACCTTTCCAGAGCGATAAATCTTCAGCTTGATTTTTCGTTGCTTTCCCCACTCATAAGGTGAACCTTTTTTCAAGTCCATTGAGGTTATATAGCACCCCTCCCACTCCTGCCTCCCCAGGGTTTCCTTTCGAGGCACCATCGAAAAATAGTTGCATTCGTCCCAAATTTCGTTGCCATTCTTTGAAGCATTCCCCGGCCAATCTAATGCAAAAGGATGGTGTTTTATATATTTTGTAGCTGAGAGGATGTTTTTTAGGATTAGATATCCTAATCCATTCTTTTTCATTAATATTCAAGTTATCCAATTCTGATTCATCATATCCCCTGGAAACGATTACCTCAAAAAGAAACCACATTCCTTTAATAACAGTCGTTTCAAGAGGAGATATTTTGTCTTGAAAAATCGTTTGGTTTCGGCATAACCAAATCGACCAACATAGATATTTAGGAACAGCCATCTAGCACTTCATTAGAATGGAGTGTGAGTTCCTGCTGAGAGGTTACTGTGAACGCCAAACAATAAACATATCATGCCACTCCAAAAGTATAGAATGGAAATGAAAAATTGGCAGAAGGGTAAGCCTCCAGGTTTCCATAGATAAAGGGTATTGACAGAAGAGGTGCTTGATAGTTTCCTGTGAAAATCTCTTAATCTAACAAGTCAGAAATTCTACCACAGTAAACTAATTTGCATTACCTACTTGTGTTCTTCATTTTAACAATTTATTTTCATAATTATTTAGAAAATATTAATGAAAATTCACTACATCCTACACAAATATACAGATCAAGTACTGAAGAATAATTCTGACAACCACACAAAGGACACACTTATTTTTGGACTAAAAGTCCCTAGAAAAACCCAATGCGGGAAAACCAGTGTAGCAACTCTGAGGGTTTTCTATTATTAAGAAAAAAATTTGAATACAAATGTCGGTTTCCCTCCCAGCAAACCAGTGACAGAGAAATAAAATGGCGGAAAACTTGAGTGAGTTTTACCTCACTTCACCCCGCAGATTCTGGCTTATCTGGCAGCAAAGCTAGTTGGCACCGAATAAAACTGTGTTTCCCCTTCATAGTAACTGTGTGGGCTTGTGTGGAGCTCTCTGAGGCTCTGCATCAACTCTGTGTTAGCTCTTCTTCCAACTGTGTCATCATTCCTGGTTGTTCCAGTATTTCCATATCTCTGCATGGAAGGCAACTTTCTCCCTCTGCACTGACACTTTTGGCTCTGCATCACAGTTATGTGGGCTCAGACTGGCCCAGCATCAGCTCTTCTTGGCTTCTACGCTACCTCCACAAGCTCCTCTCCACCTCTCTATCAGTATTCTCGAACTATCACTTCCCCTCAGTTGCAAGATCTCCCCAATCAATTTACCTCCTGAGAACTTCTCACCTCAAAAAAATCAATATCCTCAATCTCTTTGTGTGTGTTCTCGAACTGACCCCAAGCCTTCCTTTATACTTTTCTTGTTGAGAAATAAACAGTCGTGATCTAATATCTAATCAATGGCTAAGATTAAATTAGACTTGTTCCTCGTCTCTTAGATGCTTCTCACCCATATTTTCATTAATACGCATTAATATTTTAAGTTTCCTAAGCTTAGACTAAGAAACCCCATTAAAAATATTAATTATTTTAATAAAATACA
The DNA here is from genome assembly GCA_000404065.3 of Pinus taeda. Lineage (NCBI taxonomy): Eukaryota > Viridiplantae > Streptophyta > Pinopsida > Pinales > Pinaceae > Pinus > Pinus taeda. Next base: position 34,951 of record APFE031628847.1, read on the forward strand.
ATCCAGGTCGAATTTCACCAAACAATTTATGGGTCTTGGATATCTCATGTGTGCTATCCCCTTCACAAAATTTTGGAGGTATTGCACATTTGATTCTACCCAACACTCCCTCTTAGCGAGGAATGTGCTCTAGCAATACTTCCCAACAAACGTATCACACTAATCCACGGCATCCGTCCTCTGCATTGTTGATGCTCGGCCTGCTACCCTTCACCCATTGTGTTGTTGAAATCCGTATTTTTTCCCATGACACTTCCGTTGTCACTACTACATTTATATTGTACCTCCCTCTCAATATGTTGCATCATACTACCTATAGCACCGCCACTGCTAATTGTTGCACTGCAACTCAGTTGTTGAGAAGTAAGCAACTGAAAAAGCCACCCAAAAGTTGAGACGTTAGTTAGTCTGGATGCCCCTTGATGTTGAAGCTACCACTGCTGCTAATCTGTGTTGACCCTTTGATGTTATAGCGTTGATGTTGTATCTGTTATGTGCCTTCCGCACTGCTACAAGACTTTACTGAATTGCTTCAGACTTTGGCACTCTAGATCTGCCCTTGTTGCTCCATCATCCTTTGCACCAATTGACAACCGTCATTCTTCCACTGTCATTAAGGGCTCCCGTAGTCGTATGCGATCCAAGAGTTTGGGCACCTCAAGGATCCTTCCCATTACTATAGTCCTCCCAACTACATCTCAATATCGCCCCACCTCTTCTCTAGATGTGCATGAGCACTCATGGCACAATCATCGTCATCCTCTATTTCAGCTTTCATTGGAGCAGCCTTTAAGTCAAACTTATCTTCTTTGCTCTTCGTTCGAGGGAACTGCGTGGTGAAGTGACCCATTTCTCCACATCTAAAGCGTCTAGCTTTGGATATGTCATTTTTCTTTCTCTTATGCTGCCCTTGTTGTCTCATTAATGCAAGAGCCGCATCCTCCTCTTCCTCCTTCTTGACTCTGATCCCTTTGATGTTGCTTCTCGCCTTGGTCAACCGTATGATCTCTTCATGTCAAAGAGTTTACCACATCTCCTCCAAACTTGTAAGAGAAGCCCTGCCCAAGATGTCTTAGAAAAAGGTTTCCCAGTCTTCAGTGACTGCATTAAAGGTAATCCTGAACATAAATTCAGGATTTGGTGTAGACCCTACGGAAGTTAGCTCATCATGGATTCTTTGCAATCTGAGAAGGAAGGGATTGATTTCTTCCCCCTCTACATCTGAAATTGTCTCAGCTGACTCTCAAGCAACATCTTCCGTTGAACAGAAGTTCCCTTGTACAATGTGGTTAAGGCCTCCCACATTTCCCTTGTTGTGTATTTCTCAGCAATATGTGGGATCACATGATCCTTGACCCCGTCCAAGATCATGCACTTTGATTTAGCTTGAGCCTCCTCGTACATCTTGAGAGGATTAGCATTGACTAGAACAGGAACTGTCCTCAAGGCATAATCCTTGATGTAATTTTTATCCAAAACTATCAGGATCCTGGCCTTCTAGATGACGAAGTTGGATGCTCCATCCAACCTATCATGATCCCTTAGCCCACTAACTACCATCTCTGCCCAAATGAATGTCGAACTGGTTCTCTTCTTCCTCTTTCGTTGATGCCCCAGCAAAACTTGGATTTGGATTTCTTTGGCGCTAGAAATCCACTAAGGAACAAGCTCCCTCTGAATTTTGATTTCCTTCATGAAAATCCTTTTGCCAACCATTGTCGAACCACCCCTCTCTAATCTCTCTTTGATGCTGCTTAGCAGTAGATCTAGATTTCTTTGCAAGAAATATTTTGGAACTGATTCCCTCTACTTTGCTTCTGCCCCACTAGATATTGTTCTGCACCAACAGAATCAGCACCCCACCAACAACTTCAGATGAAATCTAAGTTGCACCTCTAACAACGGAAACTTGAAAAAATGAGACTCAACAATCTCTACATTGGCCCGGAAATCACTATGTTTCCGTCTACAGCAACAACATCACCCAGTCAGGCTGACACAAGCTCTGCATGAGCCTCCCTTGGTGACTATGTCAACCCTCCACTGCTCTCTTAGCCAAAAACTATGTTGTCTCTTAGGAAAGATGCCTTCACACACAGGTTTTCTTATGTTCTTTTGTTGATGGCTTCAGTCCTCCTTGATCTGCAATCACTCTAATACCATGTGAAAATTTCTGAATCTTACAATTTTACTTTCTGAATCGAAATTTCTGAATTTTAACAAGTTATTTTCATAATTATTCAGAAAATATTAATGCAAATAGATTGCAGCCTACACTAATATACAGATCAAATATTGAAGAATAAATGAGATAACCACACAAAGGACACACTTATTTTTTGACTAAACATCCCTGGAAAAAACCCAATGCGGGAAAACTGGTGGAGCAGCTCAGAGGGTTTTCTATTATTAAGCAGAAGTTCTTAATACAAATGTTAGTTTCCCTCCCAGAAAACCAGTGAGAAATACAATAGCGGAAAACCTGAGTGAGTTTTACCTCACTTCACCTGACATATTCCGGCTGATTCGGCAGCAAAACTGGCTATCCCTGGCTACAATTGTGTTGCCCCTTCACAGTAATTCTGTGGACCTGTGTGGAGCAATCTAAGGCTCTGTGTCAGCTCTTCTTGCCACTGTGTCAGCTTTCCTAGCTGTTTTAGCAGTTCCCTGCAGTTCTGGCTCTCTACATGGAAGGCGGCTTTCTCCCTCTACGTTGGCCCTTCTGGCTCTGCTTGCATCAAGGTTGCGTGGGCCCAAACTAGCCCAGCCTCATCTCTTACTAGATTTTGTGTTGCCTCCATAATCTTATCTCTGTCAGTATTCCTGAACTATCATTGCCCCTCAACTACAAGATCTCCCCAATCAATTTCCCTCTTAAGAACTTCTCACCTCAAAAAGTTGATTTCCTCAATCTCTTTTTTGTGTTCTCCAACTGACCCCAAGCCTTCCTTTATACTTTTCCAGTTGAGAAATTAACGATCGTGATTTAATCTCTAATCAATAGCTAAGATTAAATTAGACTTTATCCCCATCTCTTGGAAGCTGCTCACCCATATTTTCATTAATACCCATTAATATTTTAATTTTCCTAAGTTTAGACTTAGGAACCCCATTAAAAATATTAATTATTTTAATAAAATACAATCCGGGTGTAATTTCACCAAATGACTTATGGGTCTTGGAGATCTTATGTGTTATAGTCCCTCCACAAAATTTTGAAGCTAGAGCAGATTTGATGCTACCCAAAAATCAACATTTCCTACGCCTTGTCGCAGAGAACACAGCGAGATGGACCTTGTATATTCTTTTTTTTAAGGTTTTGAGTTGTTAATATTTTCTCGTGGACCATTTCCCAACAGAATATGTTGACCTTTGGAAGCCCATCCATGTTCCAAATCCTTTCCCATAATCTGTATGGGGGAGGGGAAGATAGATTCTTGATAAGGAGATCATATCCTTCATTCACTGTGTAGTGTTGATTTTTCCCTCCCAACCATATGCATTTGTCCAGTTTGTCGGTTGCTATTGGCACAAAGTCTTTTAGATGATTTATCAATGCTTTCCAATGTTGTTTAAGATGTATAAGATACTCTACAAGTCTCAATCCACACCATAGTCCATTCTCATCCTATATGGATATATCAGCTAGATGAATTGTACCTTGCTCTTCCAGCGACTTAGAAAGATCTAGAAACCCTTGATTAGATGAAATTAAATCTGTCAAGGGAGTGTTATCTTTCCATAAATGGATGTGTTTCCCATTACCCTATTGCCAACTGAGATGCTCCAACACGAATTGAGCCACCTATTTACATAGCTTCCATATTTTTGTTCCTTTACCCTCCCATAACTCGCCTTCACACCTAAGCAGCCAATTTTTGTGGAAATACTTCCTTGTAAAGGAATTTTTCCACCATTCATTGGTATTCAATAGAATCCACCATACCAGTTTAGCACCTAGTGCCATATTCATATATTCAGGATCTTTGATTGCTAATCCTCCTAGATTATTTGGTAATATTACTACTTTTCAGTTGACTAGATGGAATTTGTTTTCATTATTTTTTCCTCCCTGCCATAAGAATTTCCTGATTAAGTTGCTCAAACTATGAATTACGTATTTTGGAGCTAATAATCTAGATCCAAGATACACCGGCAAGGATGAAAGAACTGATCTAATGAGTGTCACTCTCATGGCTAAGTTCAGCCACGTTACACCCCAAGATTGGATTCTTTTCATTTTTTGCATAACTAACTCCTAATCCTCCCCATGTAACCTACTTGAAGGATATTGGGATGCCAAGATAGGAAAATGAATTCCTCTCTAGATTGAACAGGAAGTTCAAGATTTCGGAAATTTCAAGCGGAGTGGGGCCCAGGACAATTCCAACCTATCAACTGACATTTCATTTTATTGATCACACCTTCGGATAAGTTGAGATACGAGGCACCGCCAATCAAAAGGGTGTCATCAACAAACTGCGAATGATTAATTTCTCAGACATTTCTAGCAATACTTAAACTTGTGAGGGCCCCTACTCATGCATTTAGTTGTTATTATATAGAGGAGAGGTGACAGAGGACAACCTTGCCGAAGGCCTCTGGAAGTTGTAAAAAAGGGTGTAGCCCTGCCACTCACCAAAGGGGAGATCCAAGGGGATCCAATGCATGCCTTAATACATAAAATAAAATCGTCACAAAATCCCAACATTTCTAAATTCAGAAAAAGAAAGGATCGAATTACCCTGTCAAATGCATTGGCCATGTCCAGTTTTATAACCATTCCAGCTTCTCTCACTTCCTTGCTCAAATGAATTGCTTCCTGAACCAATATGATGTTATCAAGGATATGCCTTTGTTGCATGAACCCTCCTTGATTTTCCGAGATGAATGAAGAGAGAAAAGACTTTAGATGGTTGGAATTCAGAAAAATAAAGGAGTGAATTACCCTGTCAAATGCATTGGCCATGTCCAGTTTTATAACCATTCCATCTTCTCTCACTTCCTTGCTCAAATCAATTGCTTCCTGAACCAATATGATGTTATCAAGGATATGCCTTTGTTGCATGAACCCTCATTGATTTTCCGAGATGAATGAAGAGAGAAAAGACTTTAGATGGTTGGAATGATTTTGTTCAATATTTTATAAGAAGAGTTACAAAGCGAAATGGGTCGAAATCCTGAGAAGTTGACCGAATTAACTTTCTTGGGGATGATAGCAAGGAAAGAGTAGTCCGTGCCCCCACCTAATTTATTTTTAATTCTTGTGTGGTTCAAAATTAGAAGAATATCCTTTTTGATAATTGTCAAATAAAGTTGATAAAATCATATTAAGAACTAGTTAGGGCCAGGAGCTTTCTCAGGTTCTAAAGACCATATAACTTTCTTAATTCTTCTTCCTTTATTTCAACTAAAAGATTCAAATTAGCAGCAATAGGAACCACATGAGGCATTGCTTGGAGAAATTCATTAGCTTGACCTAGAGGTACTTGATCTTTACTTATTAAGTCTTTAAATCAGATGAAGGCATCTTCCTTGATTTCCTCGAATGAGCTTACCTTTGGCCTACCTTCAAGCACAATTTCTTAGATTTTGTTTCATGCCTCCCTTGCTTTAACTTGCTTACAGAAGAAGGACGTGTTGGAGTCCCTTTCTTGTAACCATAAGTTGCAAGATTTTAACCTCCAAAAATTTTATTTTTTCCTGCTTAAAGAGAATATTTGTTGGGAGAGGTCATTTTCTTGTTGAATGTGTCTTTCCTTTATTTAGACTTCCTCCGTCAGCTTATAGTGCTCTTCTAGTTGTTGAACTTTGTCTCGACTTTTTTGGCCAGGAGGTTGACAGTTCTCTTTTAACCATTTCCTTAACTCTTTCTTCACATTCCTGAGCTTAGCTTCTCAAACAAAGTTCAAAGAATCCCGAATAGCAATATGTTAGGTGTGCTTCACCAATGCCCCGACCCCTTATTTTTTCCCACAGTATACATTAAATTTGAATGGAATCGGGATGATACTTTCAATCCTCTCCATTTTAATCATATGATCCAAACTTAAAAAGGAATGCAACAAATTATAGATATAACCATAAATACATAGATTCAGCAGAAATAACACTTAATTTCATTACTATCAAATATTCTAATATGCTTACAAACATAATGGAAATAAAACTAGCTCGGGAGATGGTAGCTTATCTCTAAGAAGAGATGTGGCAGCTACATGCCTCTAAACTGTGGTACAATGAGGCTCAAGGGTCTATTTATTATTGAACAATAAGGAAAAACCCTAAACATCCAAAACCCCAACCCCAGGATATGGAACGCCAAGAGTATGTGGGCCTCATTGGGGTTAGTTGGGCAACCAACTTCCTAGGGTGTAACTTGGTCATATTATCTTTGTTTGGCCCATATGATACCTTGTTGGAAATATCTCTTCAAGTACTAGAGGATTTGTGGTGGGCCCCTGCCTATGTCCATGGGCTTGTTGCGGACATCAAAAAACGCCATTTAGGGGGGTTAAAATTGCTAAAAATAGTAAATGTTTCAATAAACAAGGAAACAGGTGAAACTAACTGGAGGTCTAGGTGGAATAGGCAGGTGGCCATCAATATCCACTTGGATCATTCCTCCCTCCTTAGGAATAAATGGTCCCCATTGCATGTAGAGCCTCCATGAGGTGAGGAAATTTGTATTGAAACTGGTCCCTGGTGAAGGAGTTGGCCTGCTTTGACAACTCGATATAGTTGGATCCTCTATTCGCAAGTGTTCTTGATATGGGTGTCCATGATCTAATCAGTTGTGGCATGTTCCATACAGTCTGGGTTTAGCTTTATTGGTGTGAGATGTTTTGCAATGTCAGATATGTCCAGCGATGGTGGAAAGTATGGTCACAAGTGGTCTACATTGAACATTGCCACAAACCAAGGAAAGATGGAATATTGAGCTTAAATGCATTGTCCCCTACAACCTTGGTGATGGTGCATGGCCCATATTGGAGCAGGAGAAGCTTGCAATGGGGTCCAACAAGGTGCTCCTACTGCAAATGTAGCCAAACTTTGTCGCCCACCTCGAACTTGTGCGGCACCCGATGTTGATCATGGCACTGCTTGTACTTAGCATTGGCTTTGTCCAATATATCATGGACCTACAAGCGGTTGTGCTGAATTCACTCAATGTAGTTGTTATCCCTGTTAACTTTGGACTAGACATGAGTTGAATCTACCTGAGTGGCTGCAAACGGTATGGCCACATCAATGGGACATAATGGCTAAAATCCCAGCCCTACCTGAAAGGGGTTATGGCATGTCGAGCTATGGAGAGCTCTGTTGTAGTTATGTCAGACATAGGGGAGGCTTTCATCCCATGTGCATGGATGCTTCGATTTGTACATGTGAAGAATGTTCATGATCATCTTATTGACGACCTTTGTTGGCCATCAGTTTTGGGGTGGAAAGTTGTGGACTCAGTAAATTTGGTATCCATCATTGACCAGAGACTTGACCAAAATACACTTAGGAATTTGTTGTCTCAATATGAGACAACAGACTATGGGATCCCAAAGTGTACCCACACTCTCTCAAAGAAGAGCTTAGCATTGGCCTCTATTGTGATACTCTTATTATAGACCGCCATAATAGCCATCTTGGAGAATTTATCGACGACCATGAAAACAGAGTTGTTTTCATGCTTAGTAGAAGGAAGGGCCAACATGTAATCCATGGAGATGGATTCCCAAGGTCGACTAAGAGTAGGCAGAGGAGATATAGGCCTTGCATATCAATGGTTGGTTTGGAAATGGCACAAGCAGTGCAGGATCGAATGTACTTCCCAACATCCTGACGAAGGTTCGTCCAATAAAAATACTCTTGTAGTACTACCATTGTTTTCTCTACTTCGAAATCTCCATAGACCCGACTAATAGTGTGCCTCCCAAATCATCTTGGCACGCTTGCTTGCAGGAACACTAATGTGTCCCAGGTAGCATAACAATGCATCCTGGAGGTAAAATTTGGAACTTACTTACCTTTCAAGAGTGTCTGGTATGTGTTGCTGAATTCTAGATTGCTCTTATAAAGATGCGACAACCCCGAAGTCTCGTGCCCACATGAGTCGAGCATAACGATCAGCACCATGACTGATGGTCGGTTGAGATAGTATACAACATTATTGGTGTTTCCCTTCTTGTACTTAATGTTCAAATGGAATTGTTGCAGGTATGTGGACCATTTATTATGGTGATCATTTTGCAAGTTCGCTTGTGTTTGTATGAACTGCAAGGGTCAGTGGTTTGTGTGGATGATTGTTTATTTCCCCATAATCTAATGTTTCCATTAACAGCAGGCCTGCACAATGGAATACATTTCCTTGTCATAGATGGGATACTTTCTGAAAGTGTCTCACTCTGGTAAGCCACTGGATGCCCATGCTAAGTAAGAACTGTATCAATAGCATAGTTGGAGGCATCTGTCTCAATCTCAAATGGTTGCTGCAAATCTGCCAATGTGAACACTAGTGTAGAGCAAAGGCGATGCTTCAACTAGGTAAATGCCTTCTATTGGGTTTCAGACCAAAAGAAATTTTCTTTCGCTCCACCCTTGGTGACTTTCTTAAAGGCCAAGATATGAGAGAACCCCAACACGAACCTGCGGTAGAAATTGGCAAGACCCAAAAAGCTACGAAGCTCTATTAGAGTGGTTGGGGCTGGCTAATCCTGAATGACTTGTATCTTGGATGGGTCCACATGCACACCTTGCTCATCAATGATGTACCCCAAATATTGAACCTGGGTCATGCCAAAAGTGCATTTCTCCAAATTGGCACATAGCTTGTGTTATCGTTGGGTTTGGAGGACCTGTTGAATATGGTGGAGGTGCTCTTCCCAACTCTGGTTGAAGATCAAGATGTCATCTAAATACACCACCATGAATTCATTGGTGAAAGGCCGCAAGATGTCGTCCATCAATCTCATGAACATTGTGGGGGCATTCATTAACCCAAAAGGCATGATAAACCATTCAAAAATTCCCTCCTTGGATTTGAAGGTAGCCTTCTACACATTGGAGGATTCGATAGGCACCTGGTGATAACCAGACTTCAAATCAATCTTGCTGAAATATTTGGCCACCTTGAGTTGGTATAGAAGGTCATAAATCTGTGGGATTGGGTACATATTTCATACAATGATATTGTTCAGTTCCCAATAGTCAATACAGAGTCTCTAGGTCCCATCCTTCTTTTGTACCAATACAATCGGGCTCCCACAGGGTGATGAGCTTGGCTTGATGTGCCATTTCTGCAACAACTCTTGGATATGCCTCTTGATCTCATCGTTCTCTAGAAAAAAGCGTCGATAGATCATTCCATTGGGTAGCAGTGCATCTGGGGTCAGATTGATGGAGTTTTTGATCTAATAGTGCAAAGGCACCCCCGTAGGTGAGGAGAAAATGTCCTTGTACTCCTCCACGACCTTGTCAATCTGTTGTTGTTGTGTGGAGGAGCCCTGTTTGGAAGTCGTGGCCACAATATTCTTCTTGCTCTGAGGGTAAATCATAAGGAAAACAAATTTCCAGGTCTGTGAAATGATATTACAACATTGCTTTGCAGTGATCAAAGAGATGGCGGTAGACAGGGCTACCTCTGGTATCCTATACAACTTATTTCCCAAAGTAATAATCACAGAGCAAGGTCTACACTCATATACAGCATGTTGCTTCCACAAGTATGGTTGTCTTAATAAAACATCACAGACTTCAAGAGGGGCAACATCACAAAGTACCTCATCCATGAAGGGATTGATTTTGTAGGGAAGGCGACATTGTCAGTTGACGCAGAAATCTCGTCCTTGGTGAAGCCACTTGATGGCATACAGTTGCAGATGCGTTGTAGCCGGTAGGCCCAGCTGCTTCACGGCCTCTGCTGAAATGAGATTCTTTTGGCTCCTGTTATCGACAATGAAATGTAGCGGAGAACCATTCACCCACATTTTTGAGTGGAATAGGCGCCCCCCTCCTCTGGATCTTCAGGCTCATATGATGAAAGGAGATTTTGGATTAAGGCCAATTTCCCCTTTCTTTATAAATTTTGATCCTCTGGGTTATGGCCCACAAACCTATCGGAAGCATTATTCGTGGCCTTAGCCTTTAAAAACTGGGACCATACAACACTTTATCGAATTTTCCTTTAAAAACCCAGGACCATTCATTTAATCGGAATACATAGGATTACACGGGAAAACTCGCAGCCAAACCATAAGGCCGGACTTCAAAAAGTATACACCCGCTTCTATAAAATTTTCGGATCCACACCTTCCAGCCTTTCTACAACACTACTTCGATCTCCGATCACTGATCGGTTTCATCGGCACTTCAACATTCCACCATCTACTAACCCATCACCTCTTACGAAATGCGACCACCGATCTCTTTTGGACCGTCGATCTGATTCTAATGCAATAGTTGATCTCCTTTCCTGATCCAAAAGTCGCTTGAAGGTCCTCCACCATTGATCTACGCTTAGTAGATCCAATGGTCCACGATGATTTCGGGTGGACAAGTAGCATGGAGAATACCCGCCCGAAAAAGTGGTTTTCTCTCTCTACTCAGTGTGCTACGTGTCATTTGGCTAATGGAATCGGGCGGTCACACAATATTACCACTTACCACCTTTGCCTCGCCCGACATACCACTTTTGTGTATAAATCCGCCGATGCGATATCAATTCCTCTATCTCTGCAATATGATCTTGTCCATTGATCATATCAATCCAACAGCTCCTATGCATTCTCATCTGTTTCCTCCTTAATTTAATCTCGCTCGCCTTCGATGGATTTCTACGTTAAAACATAGTTCTGCCACCAAACTCTGTCTATTCACAACATCAAAATTAACTCGATATCTTTGGTTTATGATTGGATCGCCATCAATCCTTACAGTGATTAATGATCGATCAAACCCCGCAATACGGAAACATTCAGCCTCTCTATGAAATACACACAAGCTATTTATACAATAATACACAAGTGCACACAATATCAACACAAAGCACACTTTTATACTAACATAATATGATTACAGATCTAAGGCATTTCAGCCTTAGAATGAGTTCTCCTCTCGACTACATTTTGACCACTCTAACTTACACAAATTCTAATTGTTACTCTGTTCTCACTCTATCCCTATTGAACACGCAGGTTCATCATTTATAAAACACATTGGATCGGATCACTAAAAGGATCCGATCAAATCCTCTCCATGAATCACTCAACTATCCCTAATTATCTCTACATGAAAACATATGTGGCAGATTACATTTAATAAAGTCTTCAAGAGACTTTATCCATTCCATCATTTACTCTATTTTAAACAGATTTGTCCCCTGTTCAGCTCCGACAGTCCACGTCCTCCTTTCTTTGATTCAAAATTTGCATCTTGATTAAGGGGTGTCAGATGCTCCTGCGTTAGACTCCCGAGGCACAAAAATTTATGACCTCCTGGTCATATGCTTCTCCTTGTCCCTTAGAAATTTTACCCACTTCTCAGTGGAACTGCCTTCATGATCTTCTGTGAGCTGCAACCAAACCCCTACAGTAATAGTCCTCCTTTGCTACATGATACCTCACCAAGCTTTCTCTTGAGCTTAGTATTTTGGCATCTTTATGGTTCTCTCTTCTTTGGAACCATTTGAGAACTCCGTGCTCTAGGCTTGTTGCAAGTCTTCTCACCTTACATTGTTGTTCGTTGCACAACAATAAAGACCATAACTCTCCAATCTCCAACAAAATTGTACCTCTTCTCCTTCTGCTTTCACTTTTCTTCCTTCTCGCAAGAAATCTTTTCCCTGGTCTGATACCACTTGATGAAAGGAGATTTTGGGGTAAGGCCAATATCCACTTTCTTTATAAATTTCAACCCTGAGGTTTGTGGGTTATGGCCCACAAACCTATCAGAAGCGTTATTCGTGGCCTTAGCCTTTACAAACCAGGACCATACAACACTTTATCGGATTTTCCTTTAAAAACCCAGGACCATTCAATTAATTGGAATACACATGATTACACGGGAAAACTTGCAGCCGAACCATAAGGCCGGACTTCAAAAAGTATACACCCGCTTCTATAAAAATTTTGGGTCCACACCTTCCAGCCTTTCTACAGCGCTGCTCCAATCTCCGATCACCGATCGACCTCATCAGCACTTAAACATTCCATTGTCCACTAGCCCATCACCTCTTGCAAAATGCGACCACCAATCTCTTCTGGGTTGTTGATCTGATTCCGATGCAATGGTCGATCTCCTTTCCTGATCCAAAAGTCGCTTGATGGTCCTCCGTCATTGATCTACACTTAGTAGATCCAACGGTCCACAATGATTTCGGGTGGACAAGTAGCACAGAGAATACCCACCAGAAAAAATAGTTTTCTCTCTCTACACAGCGTGCTACGTGTTGTTTCGCTAATGGAATCGGGCGGTCATGCAATATTACCACTTACCACCTTTGCCTCACCCGATATACCACTTTTGTGTATAAATCTGCCGATGCGATATCAATTCCTCTATCTTTGCGATATGATCATGTCCATTGATCATATCAATCCAATGGATCTTGTGCATTCTCATCCATTTCCTCTTTAATTTAATCTCACTCGCCTTCGATGGATTTATGCGTTAAAACACAGTTCTGCCACCAAACTCTGTCTATACACGACATCACAATTAACTCGATATCTTTGGTTTATGATTAGATCGCCATCGATCCTTACAATGATCGATGATCGATCAAACCCCACAATAATGAAACATTCAACCTATCTATGAAATACACACAGACTATCTATACAATAATACACAAGCGCACACAATATCAACACAAAGCACACTTTTATATTAACACAATATGATTACAAATCTAAGGCATTTCAGCATTAGAACTAGTTCTCCTCTCGACTATATTTTGACCACTCTAACTTACACAAATTCTAATTGCTACTTTGTTCTCACTCTATCCCTATTGAACACGCAAGTTCATCATTTATAAAACACATTGGATCAGATCACTAAAAGGATCCTATCAAATCCTCTCCATGAATCACTCAATTGTCCCTAATTCTCTCTACATGCATACATATGTGGCAAATTACATTTAATAAAGTCTTCAAGAGACTTTATCCATTCCATCATTTACTCTGTTTTAAACAGATTTGTCCTCTGTTCAGCTCCGATGGTCCTTTCTTCGCTTCAAAATTTGCATTTTGATTAAGGGGGGTCAGATGCTCTTGCATCATCATACTTCTGGATCTTGCTTCTGGCCACGATGGCACTGGGCTCCACATCAATGATCTGCTTCCCTTTGTCATTACCCTTGTCGAGTTCTGATTCAAAGTCGAAATAGGCATCTTATTTGCAAGCCTTCAACTTTGCCACCAATGATGGCTTGGCCCAATACTCACTCGTGTTGTGAGTGGATCTCTTATGGAACTCACACCATTTTCTTGTGTCCTTCTTTGACTTCGTGGTGTTGTTATTTCTTGCGACTTCGGTGGGTTGTCCTCGGTCGCCCCGCCTTGGCTTTGTCCTTTCTCTGTGGTTTGGGGGCGCCTTTCCCTTGCTTCAGATTCGCAAATCCAAAGTCTCGCTTATGTTTAAACTTCTTCTCAATCTTGACAATGTATCAATACGTCGTGTCGAGCGAGATGTCTAGGAACTCCATCTCGTCCTAGATGTACCTATGTAGGCAGTTGCAGTATTTGAGTACTAAATGTTGCTTATAATCTTGGATACCAAACTTCGTGCAAATGGTATGAAAAGCATTGGTAAACTCTAGCACGTCTTGGTCCCTTCCATGCCACAGCATGGTCCACTTTATGTATTTATCCTCATAGCTCCCGACAGGGTAGTAATTCTCCTTGATGGCGTCCCGAAATGAATTCCAAGTGGGTGCAGCTAAAAATAGTGATGGTGTACTTCCATCCTCCTTCTCACAGTAGGTTTCCCACCAGTCTTTGACGTGGGGGGCGGATTTGAGAAGCGCAAAAATAATATTTTCCCGACTTGAAAAATCGTGAATAGAAAAATACCTTTCTAGCATATTTAACCATTTATCTATGGCATTTGCATCCATCTAACCTTCAAATATGGAGATGTCAAAGTTAACTTGTACCTTAAAGGGTGTGGCACTTCCAGAGTAGTTGTTGGAAGAAGATGTGTCGCCTTTGGGTAGCCATTGAAGGATCTGGGAAAAGTTGTCTATCATCATGTTCTTGTATCACTCGAGGGCTTCCTTGAGAAAGATTTTGAAAGGATCTCCTACCCCCTCATCTTTCTTCTCTTCTGCCATGGGAGGTCGTCGAAGTTTGTAAGACTGGTCTTGTAAATATTTGACCAGTTCGAGCCCTAATTCCTTATATCTCGACCTCGTTGGGGCATGCAAAGAAAAACAGAGAAAGAGCAAACCGCTCTGATACCATTGATCTGAACTTAAACACGAATGCAACAAATTACATATATAACAATAAATACAAAGATGCGGCAGAAATAACATTTCATTTTATTACTATCAAATACTGAAATATGCTTACAAACATAACGGGAATAAAACTAGCTTGGGCGATGGTAGTATCTCTGAGAAGAGATGTGGAGGCTACATGCCTCTAAACTATGTTACAATGAGGCTCAATGGACTATTTATTATTGAAAAATGGAAACCCATATACAACCAAAACCCTAACCCCAAGATATGGAATGCTAAGGGTTTGTGGGCCTCGTTGGAGTTAGTTGCGCAGGAAACTTCCCAGGGTCGTAACTTCGTCATATTATCTTTGTTTGGCGCACATAATAGCTTGTTGGAAAGATCTCTCCAAATACTACAAGATTGTAGCAAGCCCCTACTAATGGCTACAAGTCTGCTGCAGACCTCAAAAAATTTCGTTTAGGGGGTCAAAACTGCTCCGGAAGTTCAGGACCCGAAAAACTGTTAAAAATAGTAAATGTTGCAATAAACAAGGAAACGTATGAAACTCACTTGAGGTTTAGATGGAATAGGTGGGTGGCCACCAATATCCACCTCGATCAGCATAATAGGACGATGATCTGATTCTCCTTGGGCTTCAATTAATGAAGAGCAATCTAGACCTTTAAAAATCCAGTGGTTATGAATCATGAATCGATCTAATCGCGCTGTTATATATTGAACCCATGCTCATCTATTTGACCAAGTGTATTCCCTTCCTTTCAAATTATTTACAGCAGATCCCATCCAACTATTAGATCTTCCATTTGGTCTCTAAATGGATATCAAACTATTGTTCCTCTTCTTTTTTCTGCATGGCTCAAGATAGTATTAAAATATCTTCCTATCACAGTATTCAAATGTAGATCTGTGTTCTTGAGAGCTTCCATTGAGTCCCAGAATTTCATTTTTTCACTATACAAGACACAATCATAAACATTTATGAAAGGAATTCGTTCTCCCATTTCTCTTACCTCTAATACAGTTAAGACCCAAAACTTCATCTTTGTTTCTTCAACAAGAGAGAAATGCTTATTTTACCAAAATAAACCTAGTCTTTCTGAAGCCCCTCTAGACGCTTGAACTGTTATGGAGCTCCCTTTCCAAAATACCTCTGAAGCTTTGAATACTTCTGGTTCATCCATCTTCATTTCTTGCAGAAATTCTACCCACAGTGATTCTTGTTTTATTATCTCTCACAGCTAGGTTTTTGACAAGGTTCCCAAGTCCCATGATGTTCCATGATATTATGTTCATTTAATAGGGATGTTTTTTATGATCCTACCTTCCTTTCCTTCCTTATCGTTGCCTTCCCTTTAAGAATTTCAGTAATGATTGATTGGTTTCCCGACTTCTTGTTCGGCTCTACTTCCTTTTCCCTTATTGTCTTTTGTTTTGGTCGGCCTTTTCTCTTGGAACTCTCAGTTCCTTGACTGCTACCATCATCTTCCCATGAGAGGTTTTAAGTAATATGACGAGTTATAATTATGCTATTTCTTCATCAACATTGACCGGTTGATTACTTGGAAGGTTTAAGCCCTGAATCGTCGAAGAGGGGAGGAATCTCATGCTTCATCATTTGATGGTCTATTCTCCAGAGCAATCTTGCCTTCCTCAGCTCCCTCTTTGTCCAGTTCGTTCACCTTACTCATGGCTTCATTTGGCTAACTCGGAGCATCCCCTTCCTCAATTGGGGTGCTAAGGTGAGACTAATCTCTGCAAGCAAACTCTTTTCCAGGTCAACTTCCACTTCTGACATTGTTTGATCTCTTATATCGTACTACTTCCTAGAAGTGAGGTAGAGTCAATAGCAGTAAGCAGTAGCTTTATTGGTTTTTTTTAATCGGCTTAAGACAATCTTCACTCCACAAAAGACCTAAGTGCATGGACTAAGATAGAGTCTTTGACGGGACTAATCGAGAATCTTGGAATCAAAGATATCTACATATGATAGGCATAGATATGTGATACTGAAGTTTCTACTCCCTACTCACTCTCTCCGCGTGTGGTTGGTTCGACGTGCTCCAATGAGCATTATGATCCCTCAACTGTGATTATATGATCTAATTCCTAGCCATTTTCCCCAGCACAGCTCAGGGCTGGTTGGGTCCCTCACATTCATTAACGAAGTGTTCGTGTCACCATGTTTGCTCATTTGCTTGTGGCCATTTTTCATTCGTTTTCTTGGGGCCATTTTTGCTCCTGTTTGTGTGCTAAGTTCTTGATCCTCAAGGCTCAAGGCTCAAGGCTCCCATTTCACTTTGCACCTTTTCAACTTTTTGTTAACCCTTTTTCAAGGATCAAGGAGGGGCCCCATCAAGGCTCAAGGAGGGGTGGCATCAAGACAAATTTTGGCACAAGCAAATTGGGAGCCCTTAGGTTCAACTTTGCCCTCGTATTTGCCCAGTGCATTTCCAATAGCCCTTATGCAGTCATCACTCCAACAAGAATGGGAAGTTGAGGGAGCTTAACCCAAACTGGTATTGTTGTGGGAATAACTTCATCAGGGTGAAGTCTAAACTCTTTTTATTCAAATACATGCCACGAGAACCAAAGAAATAAGGACCATTCTAAAAAAACATCTCGATCTTCTATCTCAAATAAAAAAATGAAGAATCCATTACCAATAGGAGACAACACTATATCCCCCTTCATCATAGGTTTCCATATCTTTCCCAACCATATTTCCATAGATCTAGGCAAGGGCCACATCCTAGTGA
Organism: Pinus taeda; assembly: GCA_000404065.3. Taxonomy (NCBI): domain Eukaryota; kingdom Viridiplantae; phylum Streptophyta; class Pinopsida; order Pinales; family Pinaceae; genus Pinus; species Pinus taeda. The sequence continues at coordinate 52,171 of APFE031628847.1, forward strand.
ACTTACCTATCAAAGTACATTCGGCGTCGGCAAGCGATATTCGAAGGGCACCATAAGGCAAAGTAATATTTTTAACTTCCCTCTTAACGAACTTTGATGGGTTTCAGACAACCGCGGGCACTTGGGGCGGGAGGGAGGCCACCAAGGCCTGAAATGCAGCCTCATCATCAAAGAGGGAAGAAGAAGGGGGTGGAGGGGGATCAACCCCCTTCGCAGCAGCCATTGGAAGGCACTAGGGTTTGGCAGAGTCGTTAGAGGCAGTAGCTACGGCAAAGCATAGTAAATATATACTTATAGTACTATTTTTTATTCAATAGGTTAATTTAAATATTTTGGTTACAACAACAATGGTTTTTAAGCCCATCTCCCAAACAAACCAAGAAAAAATGGCATAATTGTTAACACCACTTTTCAATTTAATAGTTGATTTTAAATTGTTGATTAACAACACTACAAGGTTGCTAACACAAATATTGCAATCTTAACCCCAAAATGAAAAAATGTGTTACCAATAGCACTATTTTTTCAATCAAGGCTTAAAATAACTATTAAACGTGACTCCTTTCCTAACCTGAAAATTTGATTAGAAAAAACAAACAAACTAGAAAGTTCTTATCCAGCGAATAACTATATTTTTACTCAAAATCTTAAAAATGGTGTCTTCATTATTTTAACTTAACGTACTATAGAAATTTCCCTTGTTGAAAAAAGCTAACCTAAAGTAAAAAAAAAATACCAATAAATGTGACTCCTTTCCTAACCTGAAAATTTGATTAGAAAAAACAAACAAACTAGAAAGTTCTTATCAAGCCAATAACTATATTTTTACTCAAAATCTTAAAAATGGTGTCTTCATTATTTTAACTTTTCATTATTTTAACTTAACGTACTATAGAAATTTACCTTGTTGAAAAAGCTAACCTAAAGTAAAAAATAATCATAATCAACCTTACAAAAAAAATACCAATAAATAATCTTTCTAATTCAACCTTAAAATTTCACATTTATAATTAAAACATTTTCAACCTAAATAAAAACCTCAGTATTAATACTTTCGATCAAACGTAGCAATTTACCTTTAGAACCTTACCAACATTGCGTTCTGTGTTAATATCACTTAAACTTGCAATTTTTTCTAACATTGTTTTACATTTCACAAAGTTTCACACTAGTTGTTTATAATATAACCTAAAAAAATTAAAATATAACTTGAAAAAAAAACACACAAAAATCAACATGATACAACATTTTATTTATTTTTTACTTTATTATCCCTATATTTATGGGATATCACTATTTGCACCTTGTATATTGTAATGTTAGGGAAGGTTACATAATCGAAATTTCCAAACACATTGAAAGAAATAAAGAAGAAAGAAATTATTTTAACGTCTGTGAGGCTAAAGATAGCCTATGGGACAGATTGCTTCTTCATTTGCTTGATGTATTCGGCCCTTTTTCTGTAAAGCTTCACAATAAATGCTCACATTCTAAAATGCAATGTTTTTCTGTTTCCACTTTTCTGGAAGAACAAAAAATGCATACCTTTTCCTCCCACACTTCCTTTGGTCTTTTCCAGCGCCATGTTTCACAACGGAGTTGATGGGAATTAGTCCTTAACTAAGCAATAAGAATTTTCGCTCTCCAAGAGATATTGGCCTCTATGTATGCTTTGGTTGATGATTATGAGTGGAATTAAACACTTCAATACAGTAATTTTTCTTTCTTCCTAGCTCCTTATTCCAAGTACGTTTGTGGAACTTTTCCATAACAAAAAGCTTTTATCTCTTTGTTGTTTATGGGACACGCATTCAAGCAAATACTCCATTTACTAAACCATTTGTTATTTTGCTGCATCCAAGTTTTTTTGCTCTTGCACAATCTATCATTAAAGACAACCTTAGGCCATCTACCCTCTTCCATTTGCTCAATTTTTTTTAAATACCTTATGACTCGCACCATAGCAATTGTTTCAATAGGTGCAGTCCATGTTTCACTTAACAAGATATCATAAGGAACTACACTTTTAATCTTAAATTTGTTTGTAATCATACGCTTTTGAATTTTCTCAATTTGCCTCCACTGCATGTCGGAGGTACTGCTAGCCCACAGTTCACAACCATAGAGAATCATCAAAATCACTAGAAGCCCAAAAAGAGTTTAAGTGATCTTCCAGTCCCATTACTCTATGTCTCTACACCTATTTTGAAAAGCATAAAATGCTTTCCAACCCCCCAAAGTTCTTTTCTTTCTACAACCATTCCAGCTTAGATTTTTGTTGAAGTCAATTCCAAGGTATTTGTAACCCGCAACTTCTTCCAGAATTTTGTCTTCAAAGTAGAACTTATACTGGTTATGTTTTCTTTTCTTAGAGAAGACCACTACTTTCGTTTTGTTGATATTGACTTGCATCCCCACATTTCTACAAAAATGCTCAAGGGATAGTAAGTGCTCTCGCAAACCAAGAGCCAATTTAGCAATCAAAATAAGGTCATTTGCATACAAAACAAGCCTTATAACAAACTTGCACAAATAGATACCAACACCCCCTTGTGAATTTAACCACTCCTCAAGCTTGTCAATAAATAAACCAAAAAGGGTAGGAGATAGTGGGCAACCTTGCTTGACCCTGATATCGCTTCTAAAACTTTCAGAAATACCTGCTAAAGTTCTAATTTTGACTTTCACCTCTTCATACGACCTATGTACAGCTGCTTTCAAATGTTTAGGAACCCGAAGTTCCTCCATTCTCTGCCAAAGTTTATCCCTAGGAACTGAGTCAAACGCTTTTCTGAAATCAACAAAGCAACAAAAGGCTTCTTCCTTTTTCTCCCAAACTTCTTCAATGATGTGCCTTAAAGTTATGTAATGATCAACTGTGGAAAGTTTAGGAATAAAACCTGTTTGCCCTTTACCACCACTCTTGAAAAGAGGTATTGCCGGACTAGTTGTCCAATATGTGGGGAGCCCTTATTGTATGATGTTGTTGAAGGTTTTTGTAATGTGAGGTGCAAGAATCTTTGAGCCCCGATATTCTGCTTGGAGTTGAGCTAAGTCTTTTGCTTTTCCAACACCCAACTTCTTGATGCCCATCTCTACGTCTTGTACCGTAAAGAGCTCAGTATCAATGTTGACCAAGGGGGGAGTGATCTGATAATGAGATCTAAGATAATTAGTAAGGTATTACAGACTCGTGCATGGATGTGCCTATGTTATTTTTTGCAATGGATCGATCAGATTGCGAAATACATAGACTTTGAAGCGGTTAAAGACTATAATAGACAAAACACATAAAACACAACAGATTTAATAAGGAGTTCACCCAATACTCCTGGGCTACATCTCCTGGTCCAGCCTTCAATGGTGGCCTCTCTATTAAGTCTTCAAACAGAGTTCTTACAATAGTGAGCTCAATTTGAGCCTCACACGCAACAGATTCAATTACAAGAACTTCACTTGAATCCCTCAAGTTCTCTATGAGTACAGACTCCCTCACAGCTCTTAATCTTTGTGCTAACTCTGTCTCGCATTTGCTTGCAACACTGCCTCCCTGTTTGCTTCTCTTTCTATGGCTTTTAAAGCCAACCGCACTACCTATTTGTTTCATGTCCTCGGCTCTTAGTCTCCCAGGCCTCTTAACGCTTTGAATCCCTCTCCAGCGTTATACAATCATTGCTTAATGCATGGAGAGGAGGTGGCCACCCATTCTGCAGTGCTAGAGTGCCTCGGGTCTCTGAAACGACTGTGCTCTGTTTTTACAGTGAAAACACAATTTAACAGAAAAATTCTCCAAAAGCATGATATGTCAGACTTCAAAAGTCCTTCAATACACTTCATTCCCCTATCGAGTTTGTTATGAAACCAGCTCAAAAAAGATAGAAAAGATAGATCAACGCCTTAGAATTCAGCCTCTTCGAGGGGGCAACCTCCTTCACATTACATAAATGAACAATTCTTGGATGATACAAATGAAAAGACCTCCT
>APFE031628847.1:56712-110122 GCA_000404065.3 Pinus taeda
GAGAACAAAGCCCTTTATACCATAAAAACTGATCCGGTTCTAAATATGAAGATGCAATACATACCTTTTGTAATAGTGTTACACCATGTAGATCAAAATATTGCTCCATCTGTCGTATCCAATTTACCGGATCCTTTCCATCAAACTTCCTCATCTTGCTTTTTCTTGATTTTAGGAGCTCGATCTTGAAATGACTGTAACTCTGTACTTTCAGAACTTTAAGTTCTGAAACTAAGACCTGTAGTAGTCGTCTGTGCCCTCTTTCCAATGCCACCAGTTTTACCCCAATTGGATTCTCCAATGAAGAGTTATGCCAAATCTCCCATAGTAACTTTATTATATACTAGTTCAGTAGAGCGAACTTGTACGACGTGCCACGAGTCACTGTTTCAACCTTTGGATCTAAAAATTGCACACAAGAAACTACAGTCCGTCCTCTTTCTGTACCTTCTTAAGAAATTTCAATCTGATGCTCAGAGAGAAGGTTATGACGATTTTCCCCAGGTCACCTGTTCTGAATGTAATTCAGGAGTCTCTAACAAGAACAACTTCCTCAAATCATATCTCCGAAAATATCACGCAAAAAGCTCTAAAATTTGGACCCAAGGTTTAGCGCGATTTCTTCTCAAATGGGTTTTTTTTGCGACTTCTGAAATGTCACAGAAAAAAAAGTTATAGCAAAAATGCCATGATGACCTGTTTGAAGCAGCGAAACCCTAAAATCCAAAGCTCTAATACCAAATGTTATGAAACCAGCTCAAAAAAGATAGAAAAGATAGATCAACGCCTTAGAATTCAGCCTCTTCGAGGGGGCAACCTCCTTCACATACATAATGAACCAATTCTGATGATACCAATGAAAGACTCCTCTATATATAGGAGTCTAAGGGTCATAACATAATTGAGCCGACATAACAATATAATGTTAAGGCATAATATAACAATAGTGGCTTCTATGGGGGCACAATAATAACAATAGTGGGCTTCTATGGGGCACAATAGTAACAATATGGGCACTGCATGGGTACATCAATATAATAAGTGGGTTGTACTAATAACAATAAGGGGTTACACTAGTAGTATAGGGGCCTAACAGAGTCTGCCTATCGGTCGTTGTTGCTTATCGCAATGGCTCTGTCCCTCTATTTCATAAATACATTTAAAATCGTGAAATGCATTGGAAAATGATCTTTCCTCGGATTTGAAATCATATGTAATAGCCTTAAGGTACCCTTTCGGATCAGGCTTATCGCATCGGCACTCTCCCCTTCACATTTTGTTTAACAAACGAAACTGCGAAAATACATTAAAACACGGTGTTTGGCAGACTTCAAAATCCCTGCAATCTGGCTCATAATCTCATCGGGTCCATCCATCAGGTCGCATATATGTATATACACATACCCCTGCTCCTGTGGATCTGCTAATTGCAATCTGGCAATGCAACGTAGGCTGTCGATCTGCGCGCTCGATCGATGGTCCTCGTTGACCTCGCCAACCACTATCGCATCGCTTTATAAGTTCCCCGCCGATTGCAGTCGCAACTCTTATGTGGGCTCTGTCGATAGCCACTGCTGATAGTGATCCGCTAATCGGATCTGGACCGTTGATCGGCCAGATCCAACGGCTACTGTGTATCCAACTATTCCACCTCCAATAGCTCCTTTTACTCTGTTTTCACGAGTTTCGGGCCTCCCAATAGTGTTTCTCTGCCCGGCTAAGGGTGTCCCTCTTTCGATATTTTTGATCCTTTAAAGGATTTTGACCTTGGGCACGATATTTAAAAGTTTAATGAAGACTTAGAGGGCATTCTTGGATCCATTTGGATCAAGTCTTCCCACTGAAAAAGGCTTTTGGACCACCAAAAGTTGGCTTTCAAGCATCAACCAAGTGAGGATAAAGTTGCCTCACTTGTCAAATCTCTATCCATTTTGCACTGTTGGGTTTTGAACCTTTGAGTCCAATCCTTAGGTACTCAACATCTCCTTTGCACGTTGTCCTCACCTTCCTGTCTAGAACTGTATCTTCCTGCAGCTCATTGAGGTATTCAGGGAACAGATCATCAATGGAAGGCAATTGACTTTTCTCTTCAAGATCTTCAATTGATGAAGGTTCAAACTGTGTTAAATTTTCTACATTTACTATTGAATAGATGTGCATGTATGTTGGCAGATCAAGGCGGAAAGCATTCTCACCAATTTTCTCAAGTACCTTGCCCATACCTTATTGGCTTCAGCTTCTTCCCTTCACCTTTCATATTGTCCTTGCTGATATACAGCGAGACTTGATCACCAACTTGGAAGTTGTGCTCCACCCAGTGTTTATCATGCCTTCCCTTATATTTGGCTTGGATCTTTTCCAGTTGTTCCTGCACTGCCTGGTGAATTTCTTGGATATGTTCAATGAATCTGGTTGCTTTGTTCACATCACTGTGTCCAGCAACTGCTATGTCTTTTTCAAAGACAAAATCAAAGGGATACCTTGGTATGAAACCAAAACAGGTCTCAAAAGGAGATCTCTGTGTAGAAGAATGTTTAGCATAGTTGTAAGCATGTTGCACGTAACATAAGTGTTCATCCCAAAGCTTGGGATGCTTGCTGCATAACCCCTAAGCAACTGGATCACTGTCCAGTTGACTACCTTTGTTTGGCCCTTTGTTTGTAGATGAAAGGTTGTGCTTTTCTTCAGTATGGTGTCCATTAATTCCCACAGACTTGACCAAAACTTCCCAACAAATCGGGAGTCGTGATCAGATACTATGGAAGTGGGTAACCCAAAATGCACCCAGACATGCTGAAAGAACAATTTAGTTGTTTGTTCAGCTGTAATCTGCTTATTACAAGGTATTAAAATACACATTTTGCTGAACCTGTCCACAATAACATATAAATAGTCATGTCCCTTCCTAGATTTAGGCAATCCCCCAACAAAGTCCATGGAAACTCTTTCCCAAGGACGGGAAGGAACTGGTAGTGGAGTGTACAAGCCTAGTTTTCTATTGTTGGGCTTGTTTTTAACACACATGGTATACTCTCTTACATATCTAGAAATTGTTTCATTCATTTTTGGCCAATAGCAGTATCTTTGCAGTTGTGCAAATGTTTTACTTACCCCAAAATGACGGAGAAGTATGTGCTTCCCTGATTATGTTAATTCTCTATGTTTGTGGAATGCATAGCTTTCCAAAATGATAAAGAGTCGGTCCTTAACATAGTAATCCAATTCTTCTACCTTTTTTCCATTACTTAAAGTTGCATATACATCTTTAAAGTCTATATCTTGAGCATATTGTTCAATGTAGCTTTCGTGCATTAGTGAGTTATGCTTAAGTATAGTAGATGCATTTATGATTGGTCTGGACAACATATCTGCAATTTTATTGTGTATGCCCTTTTTATATATGATGACTAAATGAAAGTGTTGTAGGAAGCCCATCCACCTCTAGTGTCTTGATTACTGCAATTTAGTTTGTGAGTGCAAGTACTGAAGTGGTTGATGATTAGTATGGATTATTGTTTCTTTGCCCATTAAGTAATGTTTCCACTTCTTCACTCCCGGATGCGGGTGATTGACGGCTCACGGAAGGTGTACGAGGAGGGCAGGTGGCAGCCCTGGAGCGCCAAATGTACCAACTCCAGGATGGCCAGGCGACTCCGCACAAGGGAATTAACAGGGGCATTTATGGGAGCATTCAAGCTGCCGCCCAAGCCCAAGGATATCAGCGCGATGGGGTTTGGTTCAGTTGGTCGAGCAGTGGTCCAGAGCGTCTCACGATGGGAGAGCCCGTTCTCCAGCTCTCTGTTGGCTCTGGGGCACATCTTCCGCCATTTCTGTATAGTTTGTCTCTACTGCAACAGGGATGCTCTTACAGCCTTCAAGCATTTCATGGTTCGAGCTCTCAGTGTGTACAACATTGTTCTGGTTCAGTCCGTGGTTTTCCTGGAGCATCTGCCTTTCTGCTTTCTCTTCGTTCTCCACTCTTTGTATAGCAGTCCTCATCCCTGCACGATGCAAAAAGATAGAATGCGTATGGTTATCAAGCGTGGTGGTTCGAGGGGACATGCCTTGAATCGGCCCCCTTCCACTTCTCAGGACCCCCCTGTTGATGCCACGAATCATCCCGAGACCAGACGAGGCATAGGTCGAGGGCAAGTCAAGGGCGCAGATTGTAGACATACTACGCTCCCCACGACCAGCTATCACATCCCTTGCACGCTGGACAACTCCACCTTAATTGTCTCGGTGACGATTGAGAAATGTGATAATGCACCGGTTTCAAGAGCTTCTCATCAGGCGGTTCCTGTAGAATAGAGGCAGGCCAGTCCAACTGCAACCCCGCGACAAATCTCAGGTGGAACGCCAACGCTGCACACGGGCACTAAGGCTAGCCCAAGCGAGCCTGTGAAAGGAGAGTCCTCAAGTTCTAAAGATCACTCTTCTGATTCCTCGTACTCTGGACAATGGGGTTGCAGAATTGAGGAGGAACAACCGACAACCTCTGATGCAGATTGACACGGTCAGCGCCTCTGGTTTTTTGTCTCAGCCTCTACAGCTGAAGTCCTCTCTCTTTTTGATTCTCAGTGCTCTTTGTCAAGTGCCTCCGTTTTGTCTCAGGCCGAAGTCTGTTTCTGTTTGTGTCATTTTCAGTTCTAGTATGAGTCAGGGCTTCGAGTCTCTCTGTTTGGTTCAAAGTCCCCTGAAAATTCTCACTATGATGTAAGGTCTCAGGCCTGGTTCCCTAATCAGGTAGTCAAGCTATTGTTTTATGCCAATCACTTGGATTGAACTCTCGAGGCAGAGCCCTCGCTGTAATTTTTTTTTTGTATTAATATAGAAGTAGACTAAAAAAAAAAAAAAAAAAAAAAAAAAAAAAAATGTTTCCACTTCTTCACACTTTGAACTAATGGATACAATTCTTTATCATATGTAGGATAATTAACTACTGCAGAATTAAAAGTCTCGTGGTAGCATATGGGTTTACCATGTTGAATCAACACTGCTCCCATAGCATAATCACCGGCATCTGTTTCGATCTCAAATGGTTGTTGAAGATTTGGCAATGCTAGTACTGGTGTTGTACTAATTTTTTCTTTCAAGGTGTTGAAGGTTTTCTATTGTCTGCCTCCCCACTGAAACACCTTGTTCAATCTTGTCAAAGCATTTAAGGGAGCTGCAATTAAGGAAGAGTTAGCAATAAATTTCCTCCAACATTGTGTTGCCCCTAGGAAGCTTCTAACTTCTATAACAAACTTGGGTTTAGGCCAGTGTACAATGACTGCAACCTTAGAGGGATCTATCTTCAGTTCACCACTCCCTACAATATGAACCAAATAATTCAAAGATGTTTTACCAAATTCACATTTTGATAATTTAACATAGAGATTTGCTTGCTTCAAAACATCTAGAGTCTGATTTACATGCTTTAAATGTTCTTCCCATGTTTTACTGAAAACAAGAATGTCATCTTAATATACAATTACAAAATCATCAATAAAAGGTCTGAGTACATCATTCATTACTCTCATGAAAGTGGAAGGAGCATTAGTTAAGCCAAAAGGCATAACTAGCCATTCATACAACCCTTGCTTCGTTTTGAATGCAGTGTTCCATGCATCTTACTCTGCTACTCTGACCTGATGGTAACCACTACGTAGGTCCAACTTGGAAAAGTAAACAGCCTCTTTTAGCTGATCTAATAGATCATTAATGTGAGGAAGGGGATAACGATTCTTTATCGTTATTTTGTTCAGTGCTCGATAATCAATGCACATCCTCCACGAACCATCCTTCTTTTTCACCAACACTATTGGGGATCCACATGGCATGTGCTTTGTCTTATGAACCCTTTCTCGAGCAGCTCCCGTACCTAGTTCTTGATTTCTGCATTCTCCAAAGTGGATAACCTATACATTCCGATGTTAGGCAATGGAGCATCTTGCTGCAAATTAATATCATGTACAACTTCTCTTTTGGGTGGCAGACCTTTAGGTTCTTGAAATAAGATATCATATTCAAAAACAACCTTTTCTAAATCAGTGTGCTTTTTAGCATCACATCCCTCAAATACATTGGTCTTTTCAGGTTTCTTTTCCTTTACAACCATCAGTGAAAATTGCTTGCATGAATTTACAATCCTTTTCATTTGCCTAGAGTTTATGAGAGTATAATTATTTTTGAGTTTGTGAGCTCTTACAATATATTCTATTCCATATTTAACAAGTTGATACTTATTTTCAGCGCTATAGAAGATGGTTTTTCTATCATACAAGTAAGGACTTCCTAAAACAATTCCACATATATCCAAGGGAATTACACCCAACTCAACCTCATCTACAAATGTTGAACCAATAGCAAACCTAAGTTTACATTGTCTAGTCACTTGTAGCTTTGCTTTATCACATAACCAACCCAATGGTATGGTTGCTTGTGAAGTGTGGTTAGTAATCCCAGTGTCTTTACAATTGCTTCAGAAATTAAGTTTACTTGTGAGCCACTATCAAACAAGGTATCAATATTTTGATGCTTGGAAATAACTCTAATATGAAGAAGCTCATGTCTCCTCCTTTCATTTTCTTCATTATCAATAGTTTGGGCAAAATTACTAGTAGATGCTTCAAAATTTTTACATTGTATACCTGTCGTTGTGATGGTTGTTTCATCACCTGAGTCTGACCCCAAATCTCTCTGAACAGTGGCAACAGCCGCCTTCTTCTTGCCATCGAACTTCTTGGGTTTCAACTCCAGATGCAAAGACCAACAATGTTCATCATCATGTCCATCCTTCTTGCAATGAGTGCATGAAGGTTTGGCCTTTTATACAGCATTTGCCTTCCTCTCTTTCCATTTTTGCTGCCTTGTTCTTGCTTGCAGTGGGTTTTGATGATTCCCCAATCTCTGGATTCACATTCTTGCCTCTAGCCTCTAGATGGGTAGCCTGAACAGATACCTCATCAATGCTAGTAAGGTTAAACATGAGAATGGTGTGTCTCAAATAACTATGTAGACCACCTATATACTTCAGCAAAGTTTCAGGTGAATCTAAAAAAATGCCTAGAATCAAAGCTCTTTTTCTAAATTCTTGAGTGTAGCTTTGTACACTTTGCCCTTTTAGTTGGCAAATAGTTTGCCAACTCAGCATAGCTTGCTGCATATAAGCCAGTGGATAGAATTGTTTTTTAATTGCATAAAAAAATTCACTCCAGACATAAAGAATTTTACCATGCTTCTTCAAGTCATCTTGTCTCCTGCATTCCCACCATACCATGGCAATTCCTCCAAGGCGTAGGCTGGCCAGTTGAATTTTACTTATGTCTGAATCAATGCTCTGCACGCTGCAATACACATCAATCTGTCTAATCTAGTTATCTAGCTTCTCTGCATTTAACTCTCCAACATATATTAGCAAATCAAATTTAGCATCTAATTTAATCAAAGATGTCTTCTTCTTTGTTTTTACAAAGCTATCAGGAGGTGTGGATAAAGGAGCCTTTTTTCCTTTCCCTTTGCCTTCAAAATGGCCATCTATAAGAGATTCTTTTGTTCCTTTGTCTTGTTTGGAAGTTGAAGAATCTTCACTTCGATCTTTCTTAAATTCTCTATACATTTCTTCTACCATGGCTCTCATGGTCATGAAACTGTCCATGAACTGAGAGTCTGATTCCAAGGGGATTTCTTCTGTCATTTTCCTCTTAGGATAGACTCTACCAATTTCTGGGTTAGTTTCAACCAGTTCTCCTTCTCCTAATTTAAGCTTTGACCTAGTTAGCATTCACAAACAGTTCAGCACAAGCTTGTCTAACCTAGCAAATTAAAGCTCTAATACCACTTGATCTAATAACGCTTTGAATCCCTCTCCAGCGTTATACAATCATTGCTTAACGCATGGAGAGGAGGTGGCCACCCATTCCGCAGCACTAGAGTGCCTTGGGTCTCTGAAACGCTTGAAACGGTCGCCCTTTGTTTTTACACTGAAAACACATTTTAACAGAGAAATTCGCCAAAAACATGATATGTTTGACTTCAAAAGTCCTTCAATACACTTCATTCCCCTGTCAGGTCCGCTTATCAATCGTTGTTGCTTATTGTAATGGCTATGTCCCTTTGTTTCGTAAATACATTTAAAATCGTGAAATGCATTGGAAAAGGCTCTTTCCCTGGACTTGAAATCATATGTAATATCCTTAAGGTACCCTTTCAGGTCTGGCTTATCGCATCGGCACTCTCCCCTTCACATTTCGTTTAACAAACGAAACTGCGAAAATACATTAAAACATGGTGTTTGGAGGACTTCAAAATCCCTGCAATCTAGCTCATAATCTCATCGAGTCCGTCCATCGGGTCGCATATATGTATATACACATACCCCCGCTCCTGTGGATCTACCAATTGCGATCTGGCGATGCAACGTGTGTCGTTGATCTACATGCTCGATCGACGGTCCTCGTTGACTCCGCCAATCGTTATCGCATCGCTTTATAAGTTCCCCGACGATCGCAATCGCAACTCTTATGTGGGCTTTGCCGATAGCATCGATAGACACCACCGATAGTGATCCGCCGATCTAATCTAAACCGTTGATCGGCCAGATCCGACGGCTACTATGTTTCCCATTGTTCCGCCTCTTATACCTCCTTTTAGTCTGTTTTCACGGGGTTTCGGGTCTCCCGATAGTGTTTCTCCACCCAGCTAAGGGTGACCCTCTTTCGATATTTTCATATTTTGACCTTGGGCATGATTTTGAAAGTTTCATGAAGACTTAAAGGGCATTCTTGGATCCATTTGGATCAGGGAAGGTCAACCTTGGGAACCTATGCATAGAGTTGTCTTGCATAGTCAAACCATTTAGAAGCTGTAATATTATTTCCAATTTGTATCTTTTTCGGTTGGAGCTCTTTCCAAAATAATTTGGGATTATTTTTCCCAAGGAAGATTAGTTCTTCCCTCCTTGAAACCATGAAATCAGGTTTTTTCTTACTTAATAACTGTTTGTAAGATTTAAGCTTTATGTGATCCTTGTTTGACTCTTTCCACATTCTCCTTGCCTTTTTGCATTCCTCGTCAAACCAAGCATTAACCGGAAAGCAATTTGTTTCAGGTTTCTTAATTTTTGTTCTTTTGCACTTTGCAAGTGCGCATTGAATTAAATGTGTTAATTCATGACTATGAAGGCTATGAATTGTAATTTTCTCCTTTTCAAAGAACCTCTCTAGCGTCATTTTGAAGGTATTACAATTTTCTGGGGTCAAAAGAATTTTGCCCTGTGGGAGATTTTGTTGCACATGTTGAATTTTTTACTCTAATTGTTTCTTTCCAATCCAAGAGAAACATAAATAAATTGGCTTGTGATCTGATTTCAAATCCCACCATTGATCTCCAACCAAAACTTCTTCCATTTTCTCACACAAACCATGCGAGCAAATTACATAATCTACCACACTTGCTCCATTGTAAGTATTGCAAGTGAAATTACCAAACTTTGCCCATCTAGTCAAGCCATTACAAATGACTTAATCAAAGGCCCCACAGATTTAGCATTGTTGACTAAAGAGATTGCAACCCTTGTTCTCTGAAATTGTCTCCCATTGATGATTACTTTCTTATGTAAGCCAAATAGGGTCACAATCATCTTTACAACAAAGAATGCTAGCTTGCTCACTAGCAGTCCTAGCATTGAAATCACCCATTATAAGGACTTCACCTGTCTACGAATATGTTGCAATATCCGCTTTTAAAGCTGCAAATGGATCTTTGTGGTGAAGCCCTCTACCTCTGTAGATTTGTTAAACTTGTGGCGCAAAATAGCATGTTGCAATTCTGATGTGGTTTCCATTTTCTGATATTTTAAACCAAATAAATTGCTTATTTGAGCCTTCTTTTTCTAACTGAATGAGACGACCTTCTTTCTCCCTTACTAAAACCATGATACCCCCGTGCCCTTTTCCATTCCCTGTTGCCTTGTTCCACACTGCCATCTTCCAATATCCTTCAAACAAAGGTGTCTTGTACCCTTCATGCTTATGTGTTTCTGAGGCAAATTATGTCTTTATTTTCCGCAATAGGCCCTAACCCAGGTCCTTGTTTCCATGGGCAACCTCTGCAGTTCCAACAAACTAATCTTAAGGAAACCTGGGTATGACTTGATTGCAATTTATTTTGACATGCAAGACTCACATTTGAGTCTTTGTCCCTGTTTTACCTTGCTTTCTTATTTCTTGTTGAAGAATTTGTTGCCTCTTCTTTATTACCATCTTGCTGCTCTGTTCTGGAAGGAAGTCCAAATTGCGCTATCACAGCTTTGCTTTTATAAATCCATGCTCTCTTTCCCTCATCTCTTGCTGCCCTAACCTTTAAAATTTTATGCCTTCTTTTCTCTTGTTGTTTTACAGTTAAATCTTCTTCTAAGAAAAACGAGAACCCCTCAAGAGATGTTTCTTGCTTAGAATCATATATTTATCATGCAAACTAGGCATAATGACTTTTATGGCCCTAGCTCTTTCCCCATTAAACTTACCCATCCTCCATGCTTAGCATATTTGTCCTTGTCATAGCAACTTGTCTTCCAAGAAGTCTCTTGCAAGGTCAAGAGTACATTCATTTTACCCATAGTCTTTCACCACTTTAATAATTATGTTTGCGGCCCTATTTTGTCTTTCCTTGCCTTCATTATCTTGCATGTTATCAACCTAAATATTTGTTTCTCTTTCCTTAATAGCAGGAATTGCTAATAAGTTGAGCACAAGTTGTGGAAACTTTGGTGGAATCTCCTCTCATTTATTCTCTTGCGTTCTCTTCATGGATGATTTCACATTCACCACCTTTGTACTTTCCACTACAAATTTCTTTATGTTTTGCACATCTGTCTTCATGCATTGCCATTCTGTCTTCCCTATCAGGAGAGCTTCCTCTAGCAATGCCACGGTTGCACGAAGTGAGAATAATCTAAAACAAAAAAAAAATCATAGCAAATGATAATTGGTACAATTGGTGCAATGCAATGAAACTATTTTCAAATAGGCTCAGTAATTCAATCAAAAATTGGTAATAATAACAAAAGGTTAGCGAATTCTTACAGAGATTGCATTCCATTTTTATTTTTATTTTATATAAATCTAACACAAACAAATATAATATGTTGTATTAGCATTACTACTTAGTATCTATTTCTTATATAAAAAATAAATAAATAAATAATTGATAATTTTGAATACTAAAATATGTATATTACAAATTAATATAAAAATTTAACATAATAAAAATTTCTTCATAAGTTTTTAGGATATCAAAATTATATTTATATGTACTTTATGTAATCAAGAACTTCTAAAGAAGAATAAAATTTTAAAAAAAAATTTAACGAATATAAAAATGGAGCTTAATGAACATAAAACGCTATAAATAAAATTAAAAATAAATATTTATAAATACTTTGATTCTGATTTTGAAATGAATTGTGGAATTGATAAGCCATGGTATGGTAACAAAGTCTTTTTTAGAATTTTTTTATTTTCTAATATAATTTTTATATCTGACAAATAAGTTCAAAACCACATAAAAAATAGTCAATCAATTAAAAAAACAATTTACATTTAAAACAGACAAAAAAAACCTAAACTAGTTTTCAAAATATTCAGTTTAATATTTATTTTTTCAAAACTTCAATAAACTTCATAGAATTTGCTGAAAATTTTCAGAACCAGTTAAAAATCAACAATGAAAAACAATATAACCTACATATACTTTTTGGGATGTGGTATTGATAAGCTATGGTATTGTAACAAAGCTTTTTTTTTAGATTATTTTTTAACATAATTTTTATATTTGACAAATAAATTGAATGAAACATAAAAATAGTCATCAACCAATTAAAAAAAAAAAAAACATTTTAATATTTATTTTTTTCAAAACTTTAACTAATCAAAAATTTCAAAACTAATTGATAATAAAAAATAAAAAATCAAGAACAATATACCGAGATTTGCTATTCCTATTCCTTTGGGCTTAAGACAATAACTCGTAAATCAGAAGGTATTGCTGAAAAGTTATACATGATGACCAAACATACCATATGACAACCAATTCTCAGAAAATATGGAATAGCTCCTCACAGGAAAGCTTGGAAGTTGATTTTCAGTTTTAAAAAGCCAAGCAGTACTCACAGAGGCTTGAGTCTATTTTACCAACAAATTGCTTAATATGAATAAAGACACGTTATAAGGGATAGAATTATCCCATCACAAAGAAATAATTATTATAAATAAAAGAATCCATTGCAGTGGTGCACCTTCATTGAATAATTTACTTTTTTCATAAGAACATGAGACATGAAAATGACATATGCTCACTGCCATAAGGATATACAGCCTGAATGATAACAAATTGATCCAGACAACAGTACCAAAAACATGAAAACTCAATAACGGATGGTGTTTCAAACTCTTATGCATCCACAAAGGATTTCGGATGCCTTCCAGGGAAAATCCAACTTTCCAACTGTAGCTTAGATTTGTAGCTATAGCATAATGTTTTACATCATTAGAACTGCAAACTAGAAGCCTTTTTAATCCTTGAAGCTAGCAAACTCAAGGGCCTGTCAAGAGGCCGTGTTAAGTAACAGATGGGAATAATTAAATTAAATGAGTTTGCAAGTGGAAGGCATCGGATAATTCCAAAACCTTATATCTGTTTATAAAATAAAAGGTACGCTTGATCATGCAACACTTTGTTCAAACCCACAACAGACACAGCTGCATCATCAAATCGAAGCCACTGGCCATTGGGACGTTTCGTGTCGGCTGTATAATGCCCCTTGGAAGGGTCCTTCCCATGGTGGCTTACAGTAGCTACTAATTCATATCTCCGACCCTGCAGAAAGTTATGAAAATTTCTTGATGTATAGGAAGTTCTCCAAAATAATTAAAGTATATAATAATATTAAGGAAAGATTAAAGCTGACATGAAACATATAAAGATTAATGCCAAAGATAATTACCTCTGTTGTTGGAGAGACCAACAGATCACGACTTAGAACAATCTCAGGACTGAAGACCACAGGTTTATGTAGTTTTCCGCTGCCGGTACTTCCAAAGCTGAAGCGCATTAAGTGCAGTATCAACACCTTAGACAACGTCTGCAGTTTTACAGCTTTACTTGCACTCACAACCCCTGCCTGTGCCATGACCAAACAAAAAAGTGCGTTAACTATCAGTCATAATAGCATAAAACATGGAACTTTTCCTTACGTGGGACTGCAATGAAATTTCAGATCTTGATACTCTAGGTAATCTTGGAGAGCATGACCCACATGATCTCACAAGTTTCTCGATATGCATATCTCATAATTTCAAAAGTAACTGTGAAGCACCACCTAGAAAGAATTGAAAGGCCATTAACAAAGTATGAATTAAATGTGTTTTGAGAAGTACACCCTTTAGTGCAGTCTACCAATAAGTCAAACATCATTAACAATGAAAAAAGAAACCACGATCTATAAACTTGTACGAAGCATCAATTCCAACCGCTTTTAGAATATACAGTAGACTGTGGAGCTGCTTGATATTCTGTACTGAAATAATTGAATTATTCCAGAGACATCTCAAAGTATTCTGCATCAAGCTGTGGAATAATTGAACTCGGATGAATGGATTTAATCCAAAATAACCAAAGCAGGCTTCAATCCTATTATTCTTAATTGGAAAAACTGGACTTCATCTTCCCAAAAGGAACGAAAGAATGACTATAGTCTTTCACCAACATCAAATAAACCATGCACTTCAGCATATCAATTACATATTCGATGGTCAATCAGATATTTTTCAGTGTGCCAAAGACTGCAATTACCTACGATTAAACTAAAACGAAATGCAATGATTCAGATATTTGCTTCATGCTGAAGTTTTATTTGTGGTTTCCAACCAATGTTTAAAACTCAGAATCAAACTCATTATTGGCCAAGGGTCAACTCAAACTCAGCCATGACAGAGACTGGTTCGAACTTAATAATTCAGTTTACTAAAAACTACCTAAAATATTAAAATTTTAATGAGAAACAAAATTCCAACCCATTAGAGACAAAATATGCAAAGCCTGTTCATGTAAATACCATTGAAACTGAATATATGAAAATAGTACTGAGTACAGTACATATCTGAAACAAAATACATAGTCAACCAGGCTCTAAATGGCCTCTAGAGTCCAAAAAACATGCTACAGGCTACTGGCCTACTACTTATCACTGATCAACGTGATCAACCATCAAACTCATCACCACTGCTGGAAATGGGATCCTCGACATCAGAATCTGGCTCCGAGTCATCCGACTCCTCAGGGACATCTGCAAGGAGTACTACTAAGAGAAGCACAGGCTGCACGGCTACATCAAGTATTGCCAAATCCACTGCAAACTGCCCATGAGGATTGCCAAAAAAGCTCCAAACTCACTCTAAATCATCAGTCTTCAATGCTGCCCAAACAACTCCAAATACTCAAAGAGAAAGGTGTGAGGCAAATAGAGGTGGGGTGGGGTCTCTTTATAAACAGGTTTTAGGGTTCAGAGTGAGTGAAATTAGTTATTAAGTTTAATATTTTAAAAACAAATGACTTTTCCCTTAATCCGTGCATCATGGGACTATGGCAGGTTGACTCAGCCAGCCTGAGCTGGTTTGGTATGAAACCAGCTGAGGCAGTGTACAACTAAGATGGTTTGGTACATACTGGTCCCCTGAACCGTTTTGAAGACTGAATAAGTTCAGCAAGGGTCAACTCAGTAAAGTCCTGAGTCCAAGTTGACAGAGTTCTAAAACCTTGGTTCCAAAAGAAATTCTCCATAATTCCAAAGGCTGTGCAATATTGACAATGACCATGAACCACATCATACCGTTCAAAGTTAGATTTCCTTAAAACCCAGTAACTGATTCACAATTTTATAAGTATAAAAACCACAAATACAAACAACTGCTGCACTGGAAACTTATATAGCAAATACGCTGAGTTTTCTAACTTAGCATGCACAACAGAATATAAATAAATAATCAGAAGACAAACACATAGAACACAAGATATACCCAAAAAAACCCCAACATTGGGGAAAACCTGCAACTTTGTGTGTGTTTTCTATTAGCTCAGCAAACAAACTCTGGAAATTTTTACAGTAAGGGAATGTTTCCCTTTTATAGCAAATCCAATCTTCAATAATTGATACAACCCCTGCAAAATTGTGCTATCCCTTGTGCACTCATGCTATCGTACGGCCGCGTTGGTTCTGCCTTTTGCGCACAGATGCACGCTGTACGGCCACACTGGTTCTGGAATACGCTGAGGATATTCGGCTACTTCCTTTTGCCTCTTTGTCCCTGATCTTATTATTGATTGCTGCAAATCCTAACTTCCTTTCTGAGCCAATCACACTCTCTGTGCTCTTCAAAACGGATCTTCACTTTGCTCTATCTCCTCTTATGATTTCAACCAAAACATTAAAGTCACTCTCAATGACAGAGATTAGATCGTGATGAAGGGCTGAGATTATATCATAATTTAACTTGGGATTTTTTCATTTTTCCTAAGTCGTCCAACTTTAGGAAATAGTTAAATAAATTAATATTCTGCTAAAATGGTTGTCTTGTGGATCCCTCTACTAGCCTTAGCACTTAGGCAAGCAGAACCCTTCTCTACTCCAATGAACACTCCCTCATAGAAAGGAAGGTGTTTTACACTACACCCAACTTCTCCCTAAGGTAAACAAATTTGTTCCCTGGCAAAGCCTTGGTCGGAATGTCTATTGTCTGCTTCTATGTTGGTACATACTGGAAAGAAACTATACCTCTTTGAACAATATCCCTAATGTGGTGATAACATTATGTCGATGTGCTTTGAGCAATCGTGAGACACTGGATTCTCAAAGAGCTTGACGCAACTTTGATTGTCACAGTGGATCATGGTAGCCTCCAACTCTATCCCCAACAATCCCACGAGAAGCTTCCCCAACCAAATAGATTTGCACCCTACCAAATTGGAAGCCAGATACTCGGCCTCGGCTAAACTCAATGCAACTAATCTCTACTTCCGACTGAATGAAGAAACATTTGTTGATCCAACACTAAAGGTGCATCTCGATGTGCTCTTCCTATCTGTGGAGCTCCCCACCGAATTTGCATCAGCGTTCGGCTCAAAGAGTTAACTGTAAAACATATGTCTAGCTGCATGACCAGCAAATACATCAATGACCCTATCAACTGTCGGTAAAGTGAGGGATCTGCCTGCTTTGATCTCAATGTATCTACCTTCCTCCAGTTTGACTAGAGGCATGGTCATCAACTTGTAATCCTGCATGAGAATCCTCCTCATAATCTTCAAGGTGTACTTGCCTTATCCCAATAAGGTTTCTCCATCACCCTACCATACCTCCAGCCCAAGGAAATAGTGCATCAACCCCATATCCTTCATCTCAAACTCACTTGCAAGATCTCTCTTACACTCTTGGATGAGCTTATTTGCACCTGTCAATATCAAATCGTCCACATATAGCACTAGAATAAGTAGCTCATCTCTAACAACAATGTAACAGAGGTTGTGGTCCGTTTCACCAAGTCCCTAAAGGCAATTGTCTATTCAAGCATAGCATGTCCGTAGAACCTGTTTAAGCCCATACAAGGCTCTCTTTAGTCTACAAACATGTGTCTCCCTATTGTGTTCAGAAATCTAAAGGGTTGTGACTAAGTTGATTTCTCTTCAATTTGATAACTGTGTGTGATGTATCTTAATGTTCTTGATTATTAGCTTCTTCTCTTGTTATTATGTTGTTCTTATCATCAAACAACTACCAAATCAAGAAGATCAACAATGCACAAGAACACAAGTTGTAGGCTCCAAGCTAGGGCCAAAACCTCTCCACTTGAGAGGAAAACCCACAAATCTCTTCTCTTCTTATAGATTTTTCAAATGACGAATTCCAAGACCTCTAGACCAAGACCAATACCCTTCGAAGACAAAGTCTGACCTCCTTGATGATGCGCTTCCTTTGTCCAAGTCAAACCCAGTCAAATCTCTTCTAGCTACATAACTTCGACCCCCAACTAGAGAATTTCGGCCTCCACTGCAAATCTGAAATTTTCGGCCCCTACAACAATTGTTGCTTCCACACGTGTGAGCAATTTCAAGGCTTCCAAGGCTTTCTTTGACCTTCGCTTGGGTTCCTCCTTCTAGGGCTTGTAGGTGACTTAATAAACCTTCCTTCAACCTTCTTTCTACAATTTCCTCAACTTCGATCTTGCAACATCAAAACCCTAGCCTTCCTTCATCGCACATGTAAGAGAGAGAGAGAGAGAGAGAAATAACCCAAACCTTCGTCCTTCTTCTGCTTCTCTTTCGCTTAGATGATGAGGAGATGAGTGAGTGTCCATAGGAGGTTGAGTTCCCTCCTATATATAGGCTTCCAAGGAGGATGACATGCCCTAATGAGGTTCTTAGCTCCCAAACCGACTTGGTCTTGGAGGGTATTTTGACACTTTTAAATGCAAAAATAACGATTTTTAGGTGTTACAATGTGCCCGATGGGGTCTTCTTCATATGACAATGACTCTTTTGACTTATTGATCCTAGGACAAACCCTAGAAGCACTCAACAGGTGCTTGACCTCTAAATGAAAGACCTTGAGCATGAAAACCATGCTACAAAAATAACAATCAAAAAATTCTTTCCTTTTACAATATACAACAATCAAAACTACATTTCATATTTATGAAGACCAAACCTAGTTACACATTTCAACATATTGCATGTCTCAAACCCCTTCGGTTGCTCAATTTAAATCTCCTCCTCAACAACCCCATCGAGGAATGTTGTTTTAACATCCATCTAGGGGATCCCCCACCCGATCTGTGTTGCAAAAGCCCTGACAGATGAAAAATTGGTCGCTAGGGCAAAGGTATCGTCATAATTGGTCCCCTCTACCTACAAGAACCCCTTTGCCACAAATCTTGCCTTATATTTCTCAATGGTCCCATCAGCCCCATGCTTGATCTTATAGAGCCAATGAGATCCCACCACAGATTTACACTCTGGCCTTGGCACCACCTCCCCAACATTGTTCTGCATCATGGAAGCATACTCCTCCACCATGGCATCTCTCCACACCTGCTGAGTGGTTGCCTCCTGATCACTGGAAGGCTCAACATCCAACAATTTTGTCATAAGACCCATAAATCCGATGTACCTCTATGGTTGTTTGCTCCTCTAATTGATGTGCTAGGAGCACCAACTCACTCTTGCGCCTCCTGGATCAACTGATCTGCCCATCTCGCTTTCCTTCTCCCTATGTTGGGAGTCACTACCTGATTGGGCTCCACTCGCTTCTCCAACTGTGTGTCCTCATCCTTTTGTTGCTCAAGCTACCCATCAACATGTACAGTTGTAGTCTGATGTGTTAGTTGAGCCTCTTGCTTGGGAGCATGTTGCTCCTCCTCCTCGTGTACTATAGCCTACTCCATCCTTTTTTTTGTCATCTATAAAGGTGACATAATACTTGTAACCACTAAGGGATGTTGTAGACAAAGGACCACAAACATCTGAATGAACAAGGTCCAGGATACCATTGGCCCTATTATCTCTACTAGGAAAAGATGCTTTGGCATACTTGCTAAGTGTACAACCTTTGCACACCTCATGTTGGTCCACACTAGATTGTGGCAGTATAATAGGATAGATAAAAAAATTCCCTAGTTCACCTAGGGTTTCCATACAACTTCACATTTAGTACACAACCAAGAGATAACAATAAATTATAATAATCAATACTATAGTTATCGAGTATCATTGCAATTGCATAAACGAACAACAAGACCATTCGATTTTTCCTACCATGTAATTCAACAGCTCATCAACAAGTTGTCTAAGTTCCAAAAATCAAAAATTAAATTACATTTGGTTCCACAGTAATTGTTCAATTCATTTACGCTAATCTTTACGATATGACATTATCCAACAAAGAAAAGAATCTATTTCTCGGTCTGGTAACCCTAGGCCTTCAAGCTATCTAATTCTTCTTGTTGCCTATCCCAAGCAATGTCGTTCCTCACCTCCATAATACTTTGTTGCGTTTGACATTGAATCTCTTTCCAAATCAAAGGCCCTGAACCTCAAATTGTGCCTTGGGAATTATAAGGTTTTTCCCCTTTTTTTGGTGGACTATAGCCTACAGGGATAGATATGCTTATGAGTCCCTTTCATCCTCAATTTGTAGAGGACATTCCAATCCCTCTTGCCCGAAATTGCTTGCCCTAAAGCAATTACAAGTTCGGGTGCTACAAAATCTGTTCTCCTTCCCATGTTGCATCTTCCTCCGGTAATTTTTTTCCATCCGATGAGATATTCCAGAATTACTCTTCCCCTTAACCTTTTTTTTTGCACGGCCATGATCATTTCCAGAATCAGCTCCAATTTCTCTTCTTCATCCAATGGTGGCAGTTTGATAGAGGTAGTGACCTGCTGACCCATAGCCCTTTTGAGGCAGGACACATGGAATACATTACGCATTTTGTTGTCACTTGGAAGCTCCAACTCAAATGCCACCTCGCCCACTCTACGGATAACTTTATAAGACCCATAAAATCTCGGATGCAAATTTTATGCTCCGCTCTCCTTGAGTGTAGACTGTCTATAAGGTTTCTATCGCAAGAAAACAACATCTCCTATCTCAAAACTATGCTCTATTTTATGTTGGTCTGTGTACAACTTCTATCGATTTTGAGCAACATGTATGTTTTCCTTGAGTACCCTGAGAAAGTTCTAACTCTCTCGTATCCAGTCTTTGGCAAGAGGTGCCTTGCTGTCTCCAAAAAATTTGTAGATGAAGAACAATGCATCATATCCATAGAGAGATTTGGAAGGGTCATCCAAATGGATTAGTGGTAGGTGGTGTTGTAGCAATGCTCCCCAAAGTACAATCACTTAATCCATGCCTTCCATTGACCTGTCACATAGTTGCGTAGGTACCTGATCCAAACTTATGCAGGTACATAACAAAATACAGATACACATAAAGTGAACACAGAGATGCAGCAAAAATAAAACTTCATTTCATTAATGTCAAAGAACTGAAATACACTTACATATAGAAATGGAAATAAACTAGCTCAGGTGATGGTAGCTTATCTCTGAGAAAAGATGTGGTGGCTACATGGCTCTGAACCATGTTACAATGAGGCTCAAAGGCTTATTTATTATTGAGAAACAATGGAAACCCTAAACATTCAAAAACCTAACCCTAGGAGATGAAGCACCAAAATTGTGGGCCATATTTGGTAAATTGGTACATCAACTTCCCAGGGTTGTAACTTTGGCATACGATCTTTGTTTGGCTATCATAATACCTCATTTCGAAAATCTCAAAGAAGAGGCCGAAAACAAATAAGTAAACTATTTTGGGACTTTTCCAGTCTCTTTGTTTTCCCTAAACAGCTCCGAAAGTTTAAGACCCAAAAAACTGCCAAAAATAATAAGTTGTGCTACAATTAAGGAAACTAAAAAGAAACAATGGTGGGGGTCTGAGTGGAATAGGCAGGTCGCCACCAATATCCACCTGGATCAGTGCTCCCCTCTTATGAATCAATGGTCCCCATTGCGTTGAGTGCCTCCATGAGATGGGGAAACTTCTGTTGAACTTGGTCACTAGTGAGCCACTTGCCTTAGTGCAGGAGTTGGCCAACTTTGACAACCCGATACAGGAGCTGGGCAACTTTGACAACCCGATACAGTTGGATCTCTTGTTGGCGAGTGTTCTTGTTTGCATGTCCATGATCCGATTAGTTGTGGCATGTTCCATGCAGTCTAGGTTTAACTCTGTTGGTGTGAGTTGTTCTACAATGTCTGATGTGTCCAATAATGGTGGAAAGTATGGTCGAAGGCTGTCCACATTGAACAATGGGTGCAGGCCAAGGAATGGTGGAATGTTGAGCTCGAAAGCATTGTCCCCTAGATGAAGCACCAAAATTGTGGGCCATGTTTGGTAAATTGGTACATCAACTTCCCAAGGTTGTAACTTTGGCATACGATCTCTGTTTGGCTATCATAATACCTCGTTTCGAAAATCTCAAAGAGGAGGCCGAAAACAAATAAGTAAACTCTTTTGGGACTTTTCCAGTCTCTTTGTTTTCCCTAAACAGCTCCGAAAGTTTAAGACCCAAAAAACTGCCAAAAATAATAAGTTGTGCTACAATTATGGAAACTGAAAAGAAACAATGGTGGGGGTCTGAGTGGAATAGGCATGTGGCCACCAATATCCACCTAGATCAATCCTCCCCTCTTACGAATCAATGGTCCCCATTGTGTTGAGTGCCTCCATGAGATGGGGAAACCTCTGTTGAACTTGGTCATTAGTGAGCCACTTGCCTTAGTGCAGGAGTTGGCCAACTTTGACAACCCGATACAAGAGTTGGCCAACTTTGACAACCCGATACAGTTGGATCTTTTGTTGGCAGAGTGTTCTTGTCTGCATGTCCATGATCCGATTAGTTGTGGCATGTTCCATGCAATCTGGGTTTAACTCTATTGGTGTGAGTTGTTCTACAATGTCTGATGTGTCCAATAATGGTGGAAAGTATGGTCGAAGGCTGTCCACATTGAACAATGGGTGCAAGCCAAGGAATGGTGGAATGTTGAGCTCGAAAGCATTGTCCCCTAGAGAGCCTTAGTCATGGTGTAAGGCCCATATCGGAGCAGATGAAGCTTGCAATGGGGCCTCACAAGGCCCTCCTTCTGCAAATGTAACCAAACTTGGTCACCCACCTAGAACTTGTTGGCACCTGACATTGATCATGACGCCACTCGTACTTAACATTGGCTTTGTCCAATATGTCATGGACCTGCTAGCGGATTGTTGAATGCGCTCAATGAAGTTGTTAGTCCTATCAACTTCGAAATGGACATGAGCCGAATCTGCCTAAGTAGCTGCAAATGGTATGGCCACATCAATGGGACATAGTGCCTAGAATCCCAACCCCACCTGAAAGGGGTTATGGCCAGTTGAGCTATGGATAGCTTTGTTGTAGTTGTGTTGAACATAAGGGAGGCTTTCATCCCATGTGCATGGATGCTTCGAGTTGTACATATGCAAAATGTGTATGATCATCCTGTTGACGACCTCTGTTTGGCCATCAGTTTGGGGGTTGTAAAGTCATGGACTTAGTGAGCTTGGTATCCAACATCGACCAGAGACTTGACCAAAATGTACTTAGGAACCTGTTGTCTCAATCTGAGATAATGGACTGTGGGATCCCAAAGTGTACCCACACTCATTCAAAAAAGAGCTTAGCAGTGGCTTTTGTTGTAATACTCTTCTTGTAGGCCGCCAAAATGGGCATCTTAGAGAATCTATCGACAACCACGAAAACGCAGTCGTTGCCATGCTTAGTAGAAGAAAGGCTCGACATGTAATCCATGGAGAGGGATTCCCAAGGTCATGTAATCCATGGAGAGTGATTCCCAAGGTCAACTAGGAGTAGGCAAAGGAATATATAGGCCTTGCTTCTTGATGATCAATTTGGCAACGACGCAAGCAGTGCAAGATCTAATGTACTTCCCAACATCCTGTTGAAGGTTCGGCCAATAAAAATACTTCTGAAGCACTGCCACTGTTTTCTCTATCACAAAATGTCCAGCGACCAGACTGTAGCGCGTTTCCCAAATCATCTTGGCACGCTCACTTGAAGGAACACAAAGGTGTCCCAAGTTGCATAACAATGCATCCTGGAGGTGAAAATTTGGAACTTGCTTGCCTTCTAGGAGTGTTTGGTATCTGTTGCCGAATTTTGGATCACTCTTGTAAAAATGCGGCCACCACACAGTCTCGTGGCCACAAGGGTCAAGCACAGTGGTCAGCGCCATGACCGGTGATCGGTTAAGGCAATCTACAACATTGTTGGTGTTGCCCTTCATGTACTTAATGTTCAAATGGAACTATTGCAAGTATGTGGACCGTTTTTTATGGCAATCATTTTGCAACTTCCCTTGTGTTTGTATGAACTACAAAGGTCGATGTTCTATGTGGATGACCATTTCCTTCCCCAGAATGTAATACTTCCATTGTCAACAGGCCTGCACAATGGAATACATCTCTTTGTCATAGGTGGGATACTTTTGGACTGTGTCTGAAAGTGTCTCACAGTGATATGCCACTGGATGCCCCTGCTGAGTAAGAATTGCACCAATAGCATAGTCGGAGCATCTGTCTCAATCTCAAATGGTTGTTACAGGTTTGGTAATGTGAGCACTGGTGCAAAGCAAAGGCGATGTTTCAACTCGGTAAAATGACTTCTGTTGGGATTCAAGCCAAAAGAACTTTGCTTTCACTCCTCCCTTGGTGACTTGACTCAAAGACCAAGTAATATGAGAGAACCCCAACACAAACCTGCGATAGAAGTCAACAAGACCCGGAACGTTGTGAAGCTTTGTTAGAGTGGTTGGGGCTGGCCAATCCCAAATGACTTGTATCTTGGTTGGGTCCACATGCAAACCCTGCTCATCAATGATGTACCCTAGATATTGAACCTGGGTCATACCAAAAGTGCATTTCTCCAAATTGGCACACAACTTGTGTTATCGCAGGGTTTGGAGGACCTGTTGGATATGTTGGAGGTGTTCTTCCCAACTGTGGCTGAAGATCGGAATGTCATCCAAATACACCACCACGAATGAGTTGGTGAAGGATGGCAAGATGTCGTCCATCAGCCTCATGAAGGTTGCGAGGGCATTCATCAACCCGAAAGGCATGACCAGCCATTCGAAAAGGCCCTCCTTGGATTTGAAGGCAGTCTTCCACACATCGAAGTGTTCAATCGATACCTGGTGATAACTGAACTTCAAGTCAATCTTGCTGAAATATTTGGCCCCCTTGAGTTGGTCCAGAAGGTCATCAATCTGTGGGATTGGATACCTATTCTGAACTGTGATTTTGTTCAACACCCGATAGTCATTACAGAATCTCCAAGTCCCATCCTTCTTCTATACCAACACAATCGGGCTCCCATAGGGTGATGAACTTGGCTTGATGTGCCCTTCTGCATCGGCGCCTGAATCTACCTCTTGATTTCATCATTCTCCAAAGCAGAGCGTCGATAGATCGGTCCATTGGGTAGCCGCGCGCCCGAGGTCAAATCGATCGAGTGCTTGACCTGACAGTGTAGAGGTACCCCTGTGGGTGAGGTGAAGATGTCCCTATACTCCTTTACAACCTTGTCCATTTATTGTTGTTGTGCGAAGAAGCCCTATTTGGAGGGCGTGGCCACAATCTTCTTCTTTCCCTGAGGGCGAATCATAAGGAAAACAAATTTCTTGGTCTGGGAAATGATCTTACTGCATTACTTCGCGGTGATCAAAGAAACAACAGTAGGCGATGCTACCTATGGTATCTTGTACAACTTATTGCCCAAAGTAATAATAACAATGTAAGGCCTAGACTCATACACAACATGTCGCTTCCACAGGTATGGTTGGCCTAATAAAACATCACAAACTTCAAAAGGAGCAAAATCACACAATACTTCATCTGTGAAGAGCTTGATGTTGTAGGGAAGGCGGCACTATTGGTTAAAAAGGAGATCTCGCCCTTGATGAAGCCACTCAATGGTGTACGGCTGCAGGTGTGGTGTGGTCGGTAGGCCCAACTACGTCACGACCTCTGGTGAAGTGAGGTTCTTTTGGCTCCCGTTGTCGACAATAAACTGCAGTGGAGAAATCTTCACCCACATACATGAGTGGAAGAACCATTCCCCCTCCTCTGGATCTTTGGGTTCGTCCTTCTAGATCTTGGTGGTGGCAATGGTGGCACTAGGCTCCGCATCGATAATATGCTTCCCTTTATCATTCCCCTTGTTGGTTTATGGCTCAGAGTCGGAACATGCATCTGATTCGGAAGCCTTCAGTGCAGCCACTAATTACTGCTTGGCTCAACACTCACTTGTGTTGTGAGTGGAGATCTTATGGAACTCACACCATTTCCCTGTGTCCTTTGTCTTCGTGGTGTTGTTCTTTACTTGCGGCTTCAGTGGGTTGTCCTGGGTCGCCCCGTCTTGGCTTTGTCCTTCATTCTATGGGTTGGGGGCGCCTTTCCCTTGCTTTAGATTCGCAGATCCAAAGTCTCGCTTCTTATGTTTAAATTTATGCTCAATCTTCACAATGTATCAATAGGCAGCACCATGGAAGGAGATGTCCAAGAACTCCATCTCGTCCTGAATGTAGTTGTGTAGACCGTCGCGGTATTTGAGCACCAAATGTCGCTCAAAATCCTTGATATCCAGCTTTGTGCGAAGGGTATGGAAAACATTTGTTAACTCTGGCACATCTTCATCCCTTCCCTGCCGCGGCGTGGTCCACTTTATGTATTTATCTTCATAGCTCTTGACAGTGATGACGTCTCAGAAAGAATTCCAAGTGGGTGCGGCTGAAAACAGTGAGGATTCCCTCTCATCCTTTTGTTCACAGTAGGTTTCCCACCAGTCCTTGACATGTGGGGCGGCTTTGAGGAGTGCAAAAGTAATCTTTTCCTGATTGGAAAAGTCATGAACCGAAAAATATCCTTCCTCGTAATTCTATTAGGGTTTTGGGAGTGGGCCAGTCCAATATTGCCTTAATCTTTTCCTAATGAACCTATACACCCTTTGCGTTGATTATGTGTCCTAAATAAAGAATCTTTGTCAACCGAAACTCACATTTTGATGCTTTGGAATAGAGAGATTGTTCCTACATAATGCTCAAAATTATATCCAAATGACTCAAATGATCGTCCCATGTTTTGTTGTAAATGAAAAGGCCATCAAAAAACACTAATAAAAACTTCCTTAGTGTTTGTTGAAGATATTGTTCATACAGGATTGGAAAGTGGCGAGGGCGTTGGTTAGCCAAACAGCATGACCAAAAATTCGAAATGTCTATAATGGCATCGGAATGTTGTTTGCGACACACTTCCTCTTCTTGAACTTGGATTTGATGGTACCTAATCGTAAATCAATTTTTGGAAAGCAAATTGCTCCATGAATTCCGTCCAGTAATTCATTGATCCTGGGGATAGTGTGCCTGTTTTTATAGTTTTCTTGTTGAGAGCTCAGTAATCAATGCACATTCTCCGCGTATCATCCTTCTTTACCAAGACCACAGATGAGGCGAATTGACTTGAGTTAGGTCTAATGTGCCCCATTTCTAACAACTCCTAAATGGTCTTTTCTATTTCCGAGTGTCAATAAGGTGTGGTGATCACAGGCTTAGCTCCCTCTTCCAGCCCTATAGTGTGCTTGAATCCTCTCTTAGGAGGCAATCTTCGAGGAATATCACCAAACATTGAAGCATGCTTGTCTATTATTTGTTAATATTTGTGTTATGCTATGGTTTATTGTTGTTGGGTACCTTTTGGCTCATGATCCTGCAGTTTGCAACATATGCGACATCGTCGTGCCCAAAGATAACTTCCATTCTTTTGGCTAAAACTATTGTTTGCCATACCTCTCAAGACTAGGAATAGATGTCCACATGGAAGGAAAAAGATGGAGAAAATTTGGCATCCACTAATCACCATATTTAATTGGAGGAGATGGATGTGATGATACACAATAGAATAGAAATGGAAATAAAATTGAATGGGAGGCTTCAGGTGGAACCACAACCTTTTACAAAATTATTAATCTTAGAACATAGTATTGAAGAAGTCAAAGGAAGAGACACTTAATTAATTGAAAGAAAAGTTGACTTCCCATCCCACTATGAAGTTGTTGACAGAAGCAAAATCCTTGATGAATCAAAATCGTTATGGAGTGTTGTTGGAGAGATAAAAGTTAAAAAATTCAACCTATCTATTGACGCTTGCGTTGAGATGATATTTATGGATACCATTGATTGGAAAAGAAGGTAGACAATATATTTGGTGCTTTAAATTCCATCTCAAATGCTTGGTAGTCCATTGTGTGCTTGCCCAACAAATACAGCCATTGAACCCCTAATACCATATTGAGATCTGCATGATATATTAAATAGAAATCACTAGTAAAAGTATAGTTACCAAGAGAGTTATGCTCAAACCTAGGATCATTTGGGTGCAATCCAAGTTGTATCCATCTGCAACAATTACATCCAGGTCTTTGAACTCTTCGGTGGGAAGTCCTCTTTTGTCCACCAACGTTGCATCAATGAAATTGTGTGGCTCCTCCATCAATTAGTGTTGTGATGTGTTGTCCCTTAACAACTCCCTTGACCCTAAAGGTGTAATACTTTGGTGTACCGAAAAGGGTTGCAATGTTAACCAAGGGACGAGACTTCTTTTGTCCGCTGGCCCTTTCTTCAAACTTTGCTTCTTCTGGTGGTTCTTCCTTGGACCTACTAGGTTTTTCTTCTTCTTTTGCTTCCTTCTGTGTTGGCTCTTCTTTGGTACTTGGAGTAGCCACTTCTTCTTCGTCATCAGAGAGCACTTCGATGTAGTGAACCTTTCCCTTTCCTACACAACAATGTCCAAGTTCCCAAGGTTCCCTGCAAATAAAACATAGTTTTTTCCTCCTTAGTTCACTCCGGGTCTCCTCATCCAACCTATCCCTTTTGTGCCAATACCGTTGAGGGGCCTTCTTCTCCTTATCTTTTCGGGCAATGAAAGGTTTGGGAGGGGCTTTAGATTTTACTATTGCATTCCCCATATCACGAGTTTTCTTGATAACCTCTTGAAGGAGCGTGGGGTTGAATGCTTTTACGCAACCCTGTAGCGGTTCAGATAAAGCTTCTGCAAAAAGCATGACTAAAATTTATTCAGATATATTTTTTACCATGACCACGATACATTCAAATTCTGAAATGACTTCTTCATGCGACCCTGCCTAGTTAAGAATGCCAATTCTCTAAAGTGGATGTCTAGGTTCTTTCAATCAAATCTTTTTATTAGCCTTTGCGCAAAGTCTTCATAGGAAGTAATGTTGGCATGCCACAATGTTAATAAACCATGATACCACCATTCATGCACTTCCCCTTTTAGATGCAATGTGGCGAATAGGATCGCATCTCCTTCTGACATAGGGTTGAGTCTAAAGTAGGTGTCCAATTTTTGCACCCAAGCTCTTGCTATACATTTAGATGATCCATCATATGAGGTAAGGAAAGGTTAACTCACCTTGCGTATTAGATAGGAATTAGGTTGCCCCTGCATCTATTTTTGAACCTAAAATCACTGTATTCATTGAAGGTCATAGCAGCTCTCGTGTTTTCTTCTAGCGCTACATATTCCCAAAAATAACCGTCCAGCACTCTGTTTGGTCCAATAGCTTCTTAGTTTGTCGCAGCTTGATTATTCATAAATTGAGGAAGCAACGATCAATGACTCCTCCTGTTGGTTTCCCTGCTATAATGAGGCCCAGAGTTATGATTCCCACTTCCTTCCATGTTAGTTCTGTTGTTGCAAGAGACATTTTCATTGTCTATGAGATGAGTCATCAATTGAGCAAGTTGTTGCTGACTCTGGGCCAAAGTGTGCATTATCCGTTGTTCTTGTTGTTGCCCCTGTAATATTAAATTTGATATTTTTGTTTATCCATGGATCAGTACATGCAAGAGATCCTTGGTGTCTAGATCTCCTTGTTCCTCCTTACACTCCATGACTTTCCTGCGATTACCCTTATTCTTCCTGACTGTAACGTTACTTGTATCTCCTCTGCATCCTCCTCCTCCCTTGTATCCATAGTCGCCTCTGCATCTGCTGTTGTGGAGGATGACCCCTCTAAGTCATCAAATCTAACAGGCTCTAGCACTGGATAATTGAGATCCATGTTGGCCAATACCAACTCAACACTGGTGTCCAGACCCATATCATCAGGGATAGTGTTACTTGGGAGCGGGAGCGAAAGCGAGGAGCGGGAGCGAAAACAGGAGCGGGAGCGACATATTCAAAAGCTCCTGGTTTGGTGCTCTTGATTAAATATGAGTTCCATATCCTAATACATGACAAATTTCGATGGAAACATTGCAATCCCCCAATCCTAAAATCCTGAAAAACTGATAAATTTGCTGGATTTTGAATGAAATCTAAAATTCTACTTTCTCCATATGAAATCCAATGAGGTCGGAACCACTCTCAAACATCCTGAGTCATTTCATGGTAATGTTAAAAATTTAAGTAAAAGGATGAAAATGAAGATCAAGGAGAATGTCACTTTTACTTTAAGAATTTAACATTACCATGAATAGCATATCAATACTAAGGCCCAGACTTGATCATGAAGCTGCCAAAACGCTTGCCAACAGCACAAATCACTTGCCAAATGAAAATATTAATAAGCAAACACGCCCTTTTCATACCCGCGCTGAGCTTAGCAAGTCCTGGAAATAGGACACAATTCCCAAAATCGCGACACGACCTCGGATTCGACGAGTCAGAAAAGGACATGACGTGTCATATGATTTGGACATGAATCCGGACCGAATCGTGTCAGATTCGCTGGATTCGGGATTCGAGGGACCTCTAGGGCGAATCCAGTGACTTAGCATATAACATTATCCAACAAAGAAAAATATATATTTCCCGATTCGGTAACCCTAGGCCTTTAGGCTACCTAATTCTTCTTGTTGCCTATCCCAAGCAATGTCGTCCCCGCTATACAACTGCGCTGGTTCTGGACTAAGCTAATGATATTCAGCCCCTTTGTTCTACCTCTTTGTCACTGATCTGATAACTGACTGTTGCTAACTCTAACTTCCTTGTGGAGCCAATCACAGACTCTATGCTCTTCATAATTGATCTCCACTTCGCTCTATCTCCTCTTATAATTTCAACCTAAGCCCTAAAGTCACTTTTAATAGCTTAGATTAGATTGTGATGAAGGGATGAGATTAAATCATAAGTTAACTTAGAAATTTTAAATTTTTTCTAAGTCCAACTTTAGGGGAATAGTTAAATAAATTAATATTCTGCTAAAGTGAATGTCTTGTGGGTCCCTCTGCTAACCTTAGCACTCAGGCAAGCAAAACCCTTACTTCTCTACTCCAATCAACATTCAACTTCGGATTGCCTTAACTTTTGTTATGACCCTTGACTCAAACTATTGAACATTACACTGCCTCGCCTATCTCTTCTCTTTACATTACCCTTTCCCAAGTTCAGCGCATCCACTTAATGTTGCCAAAATTTGCAAAGGTTCATCACTAAGACTTATCTTTTGCTTGGCCTGATAGGCAAGTGACTCTTAGCCTCATTTCTGCTCACCATATGGTTCTGGCTTTGATAGCCTTGATTCCTGCAGTCTTGCATTCCTAACTTCTGATTCCTCAGGAAGCAAACCCATCTTTTTCTACACAAACTACAGGACCAATTCTTCAATATTGCGATGTTAACTGTTGCAGCAACAAGATATTGCCATGTCTTTCAGTGCTTGGGTAACATTAACAGGATTGGATATTTGTTATGCACTCTCACTTTATTGATATATTTTGTATCTTCCAGTGCCACTTTAAGATGTAAAATATATTTTCTTTCTTGCAACAAGAGAGATTCGAGAAATATCTTGCTTTCTGAAATCAAATAAGGAGATCATTTGTTCCTTTGCACCATCTTTGAATCGTCTTCTGGTTTTGCTGCTTGCATCATTCTTGTGGCTTCTGTCAGAAAATATGTAGTCCAGTCTGTGGTAGCCTCAGTCTATTATTCAAATTGAGATAGTTCATTTTTTACGATTGTTCTTTGTAATCATGTATCCTTTACTATCTGTTTTCACCTACTAAACAAACAAACAAAATATATAAAGACAGTGCCACAAAGGAAGAAGCCTTATCTGCCTTGAGAATTCTTGCTTTTATAGGGTAATAAAAAATGACCTTAATTTTATTTGTGGTCAAACAAAATATATAAAGATTGGGCCACAAAGGAGCCTTATCTGCCTTGAGAATTCTTGCTTTTACAAGGTAATAAAAAATGACCTTAATTTTACTTCTGGTCAATCCATCCCCTAGAAAGGCAAGACTTTGCAAGGCATACACATATGAAACAAAATACAACAGGATTTCATTAATATAAGCATGAAACAATAGGCATCAACCCATAACCAAGGAGCCATATCTGCCTTAAGAATCCTCCCCTTTCGAGGGGACTTAATGCCCATTTCAAATGAAGTCAATCAGTCCTGTAGAGAAGAAAGACTTTTCAAGGCAGATATGAAACAAACTACACCAGGACTTATTTTACTCCTCTAGAGTTCACACCATACTTAGTAACATATTTTCCAAGTCCTTTATGGCTCTTCCTAGTCATACCTGCCTGCTATCAGTCTCTCACCCATATATAGCCTTGGACAGAACTTACCACCCAAATAGAGCTGCATTTCCAAACTAAAGTAATACTTAATGTTAATAATACCAAAGAAAACATGCTTTTGCAGTTACAAAAGGATCCATATTTACACTGTTAAATTTTAATACGATTCCCTCTTCTTGAAACATTTGTTGGAAGCCTATAATTCGCCAACCCTCAGAAGCCCCATGTGAGTTGTTTCACATTTCATTGGTATAAACATAAAACAGTAAGCATCAACCCATAACCAAGATGAGCTTCTTGTCAAAATGTACAACACTACATGAAATTTTCAATGTATAATCAATTTTAATCTAAAATTAAATAAATCAAAAGAAAAATGTCTTTCAGCGTAAATAACTCCATATAAAGGTCATTATTTTCCTGGAAAACTAACTATTCTGGTACACAGAGGAGATTCAACCCATAACTATTAACCAGTAACAATAAGCATCCACCCATAACCAAGATTAGGTTATTGTCAAAAAGCACAAAGCCTGCATAATATTGTCATTGTATGATAATTTTAATCTAAATCAAAAACAATAAGTAATGTCATAGATAACTACATATAAAGGCCATTAACATCCTGGAAAACTAATCTTTCTGGTGTGTAAAGAAGTGAGGAAAAATATACAACTAAAT
The DNA here is from genome assembly GCA_000404065.3 of Pinus taeda. Classification (NCBI taxonomy): domain Eukaryota; kingdom Viridiplantae; phylum Streptophyta; class Pinopsida; order Pinales; family Pinaceae; genus Pinus; species Pinus taeda. The sequence continues at coordinate 88,649 of APFE031628847.1, forward strand.
GTGATAAACAGCGACCTGGAAAAAACCATTTTACTGTTGCCTTTGAATCAAATTCAAAACACCAGTGGGGTTACAGTTCAGCAGTTAAGACCAATGTTTTAAAACTGGTCAGTTTAGCCACCAATATACAGTGAAGAGAACTCCAACACCAAAGGAAAACACTAAGCAACCATATAAGGTCAACCATCCACTGAGAAAACTACTTGATTTGTGCAAACTCATCAAGGACTATCTCTTAAGTGCCAATCCATCTCAAGGCCATCCAAGTGCTGAACATACACCACCCAAATCTCATGAAGCACCTAAAACATGGTATAAACACTCGCAGAGTGTTACAACAAGTGTTACAACAAAAAATAGCAACCCCATTTGATTTAAAGACTCAAGCATCAAAGAACTAGTCGTGTGCAACTTAGGAAGGCTACCCACTATCAGCACAACAGCTCTCCCTCTCACTTTTGTTTGGCTCTTCTTTAACTCAAAGGACACTTCCCTAAAGAGAGGATTGCTAAACAGAAGTGTAGAAGTTCTACGTGACTTTCAGGAGTAAGTCTTAAAAAAACAATTGGTTGTAGTATAAGTGGATAAACGAATGGTACGAGAACAAAAAGGTGAAGGAAAACCTCTAAGACCAGTGCCAATCCAATTATGGGTTGAATGGAGTCAAAGTGGTATGCATCCAAGACTGTGAATGCATGAATATGCAAGTTTTTTTCAAAGAAATGAATACTGTGAATGCTTGAATATGCAAGTTTTTTTTCGAAGAAATGAATGTTGATTTGGAGGAGTAATTACTTATGTGTGTGTGTGAAATTAATTCTTAAGTACCAAAACCAGACCATAATGAGATAGCCTGCACCATAACCATCAAATGTGCAATCAAGGGGCAATCAACGAGGCAAGCACATGTGAGAGAGTTCCATAAAGATGTATCACACCAAGTCGGTCTAATGCCCTGAGATATCAATGATAAATCTCCATCAATGTGATGAAAATCACAATGTGGAACCTCAAACAATATGAGGTGTAACATGAAGTAACCCTGAAAATTAACAGTATGCATGCCTGAGAGATTCTCTTTTGCAAAAAGAAGTAGGGCCCATAAAAGACTACTTAATGAGTTTTAAAGAGCCATGCACCAAAATGAAATGATATGTTCTATCATGTCAAATGGATGGAGCAATAGAAATAACTGTGCCTAATAGATTTTCTTCTCTCTTGCCCACAAGGAATCATGTTTCTGAAATCATTGATGTGTTTGATAGGGTGAAAGATGCACACTTGTTATTTCAACTTTTCAATGAAGTTGAGAGTAACCAATCTTGTTCAGATCATCATAGACAATGGCTCTATCTTCATGATGGTAAGATATTAAAAAGTAAAGCATATTCTAGATCCCATGTGCCACACAATGAATAGACCTCATATCTGAGGATACAAGCAAAGAGGATTGGATCAGAGAACATTGTAGATCATGCCAAAAGTATTACAAAATGCATTTACAACCACTCACGGGTGTTGTGAGGAAAACCATAGGGAAGCAAGGAGCTTATTAAGTTATTAGGCCTGCCATCACCAGATTTACAATGAACTTCCTCACATTACAACCTCTCATTTCCCAGTTATAGAACTTCAAAAAGATGTTTGCAGGTGATGAATGGAATGCATATAAGTGGAGCCGCAAACATGATAAGAAAGACATCCAAAATAATAAGTTCTTGAGAACTTATTTGAAGATGAGCAACAAAGCCTGTGAAAATTGTAATATGTTTATGGACTCTAGAGGCCATGTAGAGCTTAATTATTTATGTACTTTGTTTCGGATGTGTGTGCACTCAGTGCTACATAAGCAAACTTTGAATTTCTGGTATCTAATGATTTGGATTTACATCAACATACAGAAACATTTATTTTGTTTTCATGTTTTGTGTTTTTTAGTGAACCAGTTCATAGGTCAAATCATCAACCAATTCCAATCCAAGTCTGTTCTGGCCCTCTGTTGATTTAGAGTCAGATTACAACTCTTAAAATACTGATATATGCATGAGCAGATTTTGCATATTTGGTCTCTAATGGTTTGGATTTACATTGTTAGATATGAATACTTGTTTCTTGTTCTATAAAAGTTTCATATTCTATGTCATTTTAGTGAACCAGTCCACAGACTAAGTTATCAGCCAATTCTTATCCTAGCCCAGTCTGAATCCCAGCCAGTTCTGGGGCCATGTGCAAGTCCTAGATGATTTTAAAGGAAAAATACCATATCCCAACAGCTTAAGCCAAACGAAAATGCTTATGTTTCAGCAATTTTTACCTTGAGGGCCATTTCCCAGGTGCAAACAGGCCGTTGGTGGTGTCTGAGACTCTGACCTAATCAGGCCAATAGTAATGCTTCTCTTTGAGTTTATAATTATTTCAAAATAAATTTCACGACAAGGAAGAAAAAATTAAAGCCAGGCCAAAACTTGGGATGAGAAAGAACAAAAATCTTGGCTCTATATTTAAGAAGGCCCATAATAAAAGGGGTATCTGATGCACCAAAAAGATCTTCATACATAGTAAACTGAGAGCAGAATTAAACAAATCAGGTCACTTCTCTCAACACATGCATTCATAAACATATATGTATACCTTGCCGGTGGAAACTCTATAATCGTCAAGTGATTCTGGTGAAGCAAAAACATGAAGAGCATCATCAACAGTATGAACAGCATCTGGAAAAATGTCCAAGTGAAGTAACAAGAACCGTTGAATGGTAGCTGATGCTTTGTTTCCTATCCAGCACAAAAACACAAAAGTTCATATTCTGTATAAGTAAATGAGTAACTTAAATTTTTTTAATAATTCCTAGACATCTAAATATTAAATAAGCACAAGTAATCAACTTTCTATATATAATATTCAAAACAGCTTTACATAACCACAAAACAGGTCCTATATAAGAAGTTAGAACAAAGGCCCAAAATATAGGTGCATTCCCTGATCAGCAGTATAATCACCTACGGTGTATATGTTGCAAAGAAAAAAGACACGCCTAGAAATGCTCTTAAGGCACAAGGGGTGAGATCCAAACTTGGGACAAAGATGGCTTGCTGGATTGCCCATTTGCAGTGGCTCATATACTACAACATGAAAGAATGGACTCTCTCTACATTTGCCCAAAGGCCAAAACTATAATAGCAAACTAAGCCCCTAGACCTGGACACCATAGAGTACAGTAGGTTAGATGCATCTAAGAGAAATTGTTCTTAAAAAAACATCGGCGCTCAAGAACAGAGTGAAACCCATAATGACGAAAGTGGCATGTGAACCCCAAGATTGGTGATCAATGTCTAATGGAAGAGTCGATTTCATATGGAGTGTACAATAGAAAGCATTGGGGGAAGCACGAAGTGACAAAGTAAGTCCAAGCTCATCACAGCAGGGAAGCCTCGTTTCTTGCACTGAAGGAAAGTCAATAGTCTTTTAAACATTTCCATTGCAACATTGTTATGTTTTATTTCTGCAATCGTCTTTAGTCATTTCATCTGCTATTATACACATTAGATTTCTGAAAACTAGTGTCTCTGCCAGATTCCCACCATAGTCCAGATGACAATATGATTATAAATTAATGCAACTCTGAAAGGTAGAAATTTAAAATCTATTTTCTACAAAAGGATACAAATAAAAGATTCACTTCTCACTTCAAACAAATATACAAGAATTCAAGGCAATATATTTACCTCTTGATTTGACAACACTCCTCAATTGCCCTCCAAAGATAGCACTTAGTTCTGACTCCATAAAAGTTTGTGTTCTAGTTATTGCAGTTCGATTCTTAGGGCCAACAGTCTCCCAATCATCATCACCAGTAACTGTAACCAATGACAATTTGCTACCACCAGATCCATTCAGGTCCCTATCTTGCAGTTTTAGTAGTTCATCGTGCAACCGATCCATAAGAAAACTAAGAAATTCTTGGGCATCTTCTTGCCTGTAATCAAAGATAGAACTGATCTATTAAAATGAAAAAAATATATATAAAAAAGACAGAGAAGAGAATCTGTAGGTAAACGATGCACTAGATATAAAAGGAGATGCAAATAGTCATTTAACAATACAAAAAGATAAATAAATAAAGATAGATAATAAGATAATTAAACAATGTGTCCTTGAAAGCAGACAATTAAGCAAGTCATCTATATTCATCAAAGCAAAACATAATTAGACTCAGTGAAGATAATATCGGCAATATATCGCCGAATATCGGAAATATCGTGATATTTTCGACGAGCCGAAATATCGCCAAGAAAATATCCCGATATTTTTGGCTCCCGAAAATATCACGATATTTCCAAGATATCGGCGATATCTCAAAAAAATATCGCGAGACGATATAAAATATCGCCGGGCGTGTTTTGCCGCAGCTAGAAAAAGGAAAAATCGTTTTTTTTCTTCATTTTTGTTTCCGAGTGTTGAAGAAGGAAAGGGAAGAGTTTTGTGGTGGTTGTCAAGGAGTGTTTGAGGATCAAACAACGATTATCACCACCAACTAAGATTTTTTGTGGATCAAAGATTGAAGAATAGTGAGACAAACTTCATTTCTTCCATTAACAGGTATGTTCTTAAAAACCCCTATGTTAATGATTTTTTCATAGATTTACGGTTATGCTTGCTTGCCTCTTGGCCTCCCAACATTTTGTTTCTTTGTTTTTTTCCATTTGCTATGATTTTCATGCCCATGAACCATGCAAGGGTTTTCTCCATATTTGGACAGCAAGCTTCATTTTTTTTTCAACTTTCTTATGCACCCTTTTATTGCCATTTTCCATTCACATTGCAAAATGCAAATAATGTAGTAATTTTTTTTAAATGAGGTGGTTATTACTTATTACTTTTTGTGTTGGGGGGCCAATTTTTTGTTTTTTTTGTGCCCTAGGTTTGAATTAGTTCACTACAAATGTCAAATATGCCAAAAGTCTTGAACCCATTTTGGGAGTATGGGGAGGCTGTTGGTGGGGCAAATCGGGGCATATATATCATGCAAATTTTGTGGGACCAAGATGTCAAGAGGGGTTACACTATTGAAATACCATCTGGCTAGACTCTCTGCACATGATGCAGATGTAATGCCTAGTATGGTTTCTAGTGCAGAGGTTATACAAAAAGCTCGTGAAGCAATCGCTGAACAAGATAGAAAGAAAGCTGCTAGGGAGAGGCCAATGGTCTTAGATAGATAGCTGCTAGTTTTATTTGTTTTGCAACTTTTCCTACATATAAGCTTATAACCCGTGATGATGAAATACTTTTAAAGTTTTATATATGTAATGTTATTTTGTTTGAGTCCTTGATTGGACAATTATCAGGGATCAACAGGATTTGGTATCGCCTTTGAAGTTTGATGTATCATTTCTCTTTGACATCATATATATATCAGTACCTTCTTCATATTTATGTTCCAATGTGTTTAGTTCATGTTATTATTGCTTTATATGTTTAGAAATCTGAACTAAACAAAGAAAATAAATAAATAAATAAATAAAATAAAATAAATATAAATATAAATATAAATTTCAAATAAAATGAATATATTTTGCATTTTTTATGCTTGCCGATATTTGTCGATATTTTGCCAATATTTTCACCAATAAGATATTTTTTGGACCCTCACCGATATTTTGTCGATACCAATATTTTCAACACTGATTAGACTTGTATGAGACCAAAAACATATATCATAAACTCTAGAGTCTAAACAGGATTTATAATCATATAGCAGTACAAAAAAGTCATGGAAAGATCATCTAAATATTCATCACCATCTGTGTAAAACATAAATCTTGCATGAAGTAGGAAACAAGAAATAGAAAATATAATATCTAAACCATTAGAAACCCTAAAATAATCAGCTATTCATATTTTTAGGGGGGAAGGGGATGCAAAACTAAAATGGCTGGTGTTACTAGATAGAAACCACAGATGGTGTCAATTGGGTCTAGCCCAAGTAGTTGTGAAATGGAGAATTATCCTCCCCACCTGTTGTTGTGGCTACAACCACCCTCCAAAATTTTACCCATGCTTTGTTTTGGAGTCTTCCTTCTAAATCATATTAGCTCATATTGCACTAATCCAGGTACTTGTGCTTTGATTGAGCCTCATCCTTTGCATCTTGACTTGTGTTGCTTACTTGGTTTATTGTCTAACCCACAAGTCAATCTCTTGACTTAATTTCCATCCAGTTTTGGGCTTGCCTTAAAGAACTGCACAATCCTAGAGGGCAACCAACCTTGCTCTCGGGAATTGCGCAATCCAAGTTGACAGTGAATCTTGAGCTCAAGAATTGCGCAGTGTCAGTTGACAGTCAGCCTTCAGCTGGGAAATTACGCAGAGCATGAGAGGTAGCCAAAGCCACTCAGCCCAGAAATTTTGCATAAGCCTCTTGCTCAAAAGCTGCTCAGTGCATGAGCCAGTGAGTTGCCCAATCATTCCCAGAACTACGCAATCTCCGAGCAATGCATGGAAGCTTTTCCCAGAAAAGCAAAAATGCAATAAGCGAAAAATCGTCCCTAAAAATAGGGATTTATTTTTAGCAATTTAAAGGAGGCGCTTGAGTTATTTTGGAAACTACCGCCAAGTGTCTCTTTTTCCTTGAATTTTAGCCTTCGCGTCAGAAACCCTAAATTGACCAAATCTATTTAATTGATGCTACCAAATCTCATTTGCACATTCGATCTTGGAGCTCTGGCATTCCCGAGGAGATTAAGGAACCTTCGATGCGATCGTCGTCGCTTTTCAAGTAAGTTTTGTGTTTCTAGTCTTTTGCCGATTTTTCTATCATTTTTGCACTATCGTTGCGACAATTCTCTTCACATGCTTCGGTTTCCGTCAATTTGATTGATTCTTGCACTTGTTTCACTTGCATGCATCATCACTCAGTCAAATCTTCACTCAGCATCACACCATCCTTCAGATCTGCTCGATTTCACACTCCCCTTGGCGAGATTTGGGCCCCCCTTGCCCGGATCTCACTTTCCCTTGCATGCACTGCACATTCCAAGAGCTCAAGGCCTCTACCTTGGCTTCTGGAATTACACAGAGGTTGCCCTAGCCTGGCTCCAACTGCACACTACGCAGTTTTAGGAGCCAACCTCCCAATGTTGGCCACTAAGCCTATGCTCAAACGGAACTGCGCATTGCGCAGTTCCAGTCAACAAGCCTCCCCCACTGACTGTTGGGACTATGCAATTCCAGCAGGCAAGTAGTGACCTCTGTGAACTGGAATTGCGCAGACATTCCCAGCATTAGCCCAGTTTGTTGCTTACTCTTGTCTTGAAGTTGCTTTTGGTTTTAAGCTAACATTTGCCTTCCATGAGTGTCCTCTTTGTCTCCAAGTACAGCAATTGTTGAGCATCTCTCTAGCAGTTACAATTAACATGGCCTCCAAGAGAGTTGCATCAAAGGAAATCGCCGAGAGCAGTGTTGGGGAAGCAGTTGAGCAAACATCAGTTAATCTACCAGTTTATGCAAACACTCGGTTGTTCATTGAGAAGGGTAGGCATATATCAGTATCCAGCAGTCAAGCTTATACAAGGTTGCATGCAGGTACCCCGCCTTCCCATGTGCAGACATTATTAGTTGGATTGTCTCATACACAGATCCAGAGACTATGACATTGAGCAATGTCTGCGGTATAGAGCTTGCTACCTTTAGGGTGGAGAACTTTCATCAGATGTATCATTTACCTCGGCCGTCGAGGCACATGGACACACTTTTTTATGCCACCCATAACCAGGTGAACACGAGAGATATAGTCAAGCACTAGGTGAAACAGCATCAAAGTTCAGACAGACACCCAATCATGTTTACAAGATGAAGTCTCTCAAGAAGGCCTACCGGTTCTTGATCATCTTTGCATGTCGAGTATACAATCAAGAGAGCACAGAGACCTTTCTTGAAGGTTGGGTAGTTGTATTGGACTAGTTGGTGAGTGATGGAAAGCCATTTAACTGGTTGGACTTGTTGGCTCATCAATTGAAAATCCATGTGACTAATGCCCAGAATCTATCCAAGGATAAGCAAACGAGATTCTACATGTTTGCACACTTACTGGATGCAATATACGCCCAACAACAGCTTTTTGGCATGAGTTGGACATGGACACCTAAAGAGACTGCCATTAACATTTATTGCAAGTTACTTTCCCACTACAGCTACCGAGGTGTAATGGAAAGGCTAACCAACCATTTCATCATCCCGTTGTATAAGCTTATCTTTGAGCAAGATCCGCCTTGCATGTCTCGAGAAGCAATGGAGGCGATACTTAACAATGCAGATTGGTATGCCTCACCCGGTGACACCTTCATCAAAGTGTTTGCGAAGAGAAGCTTCTGCATGTTCTACCAAGGTATGCCACGGACAAGTTGGTCATGCAAGAGGTCTCATATCACCTCTCCACAAAGTTATCAACAGGACTGCATAGGAAGAAGAAAGTGCCATGGCCCGCTCTTCCTTTGTGGATCGGATTATACGAGATTAAGAGCTTGAAATGTGCAAATGTCGAAGCTAAGGAGATATTGATGTTCAAGTTCGGCAACAAAGACTTTAATCCGTATGATCCCTACGGTATTTACAACAACCACTATGCAAAGGTGTACTATCCATGGATCCACGGGACATTTCACTAGCACAAGGAGCACCCTTGGAGGTACTGTTACAATGACTCCAAGCTCCACAAGCCGGTTAGTATAGCCACAGCTTGCAAGGTTGTTCTACAGGCAGCAATAGCGCAGGAAGCAACAACAGCAACAGCAATTCAACGTAGGACAAGGGTAAGAGGAAGATTGTCAAGAACCCAGAGGCAGAGCAAAAGCTACAAAATGAGAGCAGATCCTATCACAGAGAAAGCAACTTTGGTAACGGAGGCAAAGAGGGAGCAGCGGATATAGAGAGCAGAGCGAAGGAAGAGAGAAAAGCAAAAGTTGCAGGAAACGGAGAAGAAGTTGAAGGAAGAACAAGACCTAAGAAGGAGAGAAAGAGAAAAGAAGCAGAAACAGGAGGAATAAGAAAGGCAAGGCGCAATGACGAAGCAAACAACGCCCATACAAGTTGAGGAGTCAGAACAATCGGCAGCGGAAGAAGAAGGTAAACAAACGCAGGATCGGGATCTTGCTCAGCTGATTGAGCAACTGATTGAAGTGACAAACATGGAGTTGGGATAGGAGCCACAGAATAAAGACACTAACCTTATGTCGAGAGTGTTGGAGGTCATATCTCAGTCTCCACCACCTCTAGTGTCAGAACCAATCCCGAGCGAGCAAAGAGAGGCTACTCCCCTTGATGATGATCCTGTCATGGATGTGTATAATCTATCGTTTGACGAGTTGCAGAAGAAGATTGTACAGGCGCAGATGAAGCACTTTCTGGATGATCATGCATCACATGCATTCATGAAGCAAAGGGTGATAGTGTCAGATATCAGAAAGCATCCAACTGCCCTTGTCGATGCCACCTTGGCCTATGTAGGAGCAACGAGCTCAAATGTTAAGTACCTATTGGCCAAGAATGAACAAATGGCAAAGAATTTGCAAACTGTCGAGCAAGAGACAAAACAACTTCAACAGCAGAGTGCAATTTCCGCAATCGCAGAGATGAGGAAAGCGATACTTGTTGAAGTATCAACACTTGAGAATACCATGCGGAAGCTCTATGATGGATTTGTCACCGCACAAAGTAGTTGTCTGTGTGCATGGCTTACAACAGCAGAGCAAAGAGTTTGTTCAAAATCTCAAGAACATACATGCTGCCATCGCGCATGTGCAAGAGTGGACAATGTGGTACAAAGGGGCCCCGCTTCACTTGCCAAAGAAGATGAAGCCACAAGCAGAGCTAGAGAAAGCAAAGGTCTGGATGTTGATCCAAAACTATGAGCATCTCGCCCCATTCGTCAGCAACATACAAGCCTCATATGCTCAATTGTACAAGAGTTTGGATGTCATGGTGAGAATGCACAGGATCCCATCAATTGGTTCTCTCACCGAGGCTAGACCCAAGAACCAAGTTCTGCTAGAAATCGATGGGTACATGGAGCAGCAAAAGCGACAGGACACTAGGGATGACTTGGAGATGAGCGCACATAACATGCAGAAGTAAATTTGTGGTCCTGTCATGGTTAACTCCATGCTACACATGCTTCAAGACGAGTTGGACACAAGGTCCAAGACAATATGCCCAGATGCTATGGAGGCAAGAGTCCGCTATCAGAAAGACACCATAAAGCAGTTTGGGGACATCATCACATAGTACCAAGCTCGGCATCAATATGTGACCAAGAAACAACAAGGAGGTAGCTGAGTTGGTCTTTCCCCAAACTTCGGAGTCATAGTGTTTTGTCTTGTTAGGTTGTCCCTAGTCTATTCTATCTTACATGGGTACATGTGGAAAATGTAATATTATTTGTAAATATGTTGTAAGTAAAATTCCAAGTGTCATTAGTGGAATATGAAAGGTCATCATGTTATGTAATGAGTTATTTGTAAAAAAGTTGAAGAGTCATGAGGGCAGTGAAAGAGTCTCAAAGGGGAATGTCAAGGGTCACCCCACCCTTTGTTATAAATAGAACCTCATAACTCATACAAAGGGCTTTTGGGAGCCAAGCTTTTCGCTAGGCTAAGGCTTAGGAAAGACTTGGGAGTGTTGTGATGAGCCTTGGCTTCTCCGCAGCGTAGAGCAAGTATACTTCTCTGGAGGAGCAGGTTTTCTTGACTATAATGTTCCACTATTGGGGTTAGTGGTCGTCAATGGTATATGTATGGATGGAACTTTCACTTATAATAATAATAGCAGAGTCAACACACTTTCATGCATATGTTGTTACTATAGTTGATCTATTCTAGTTGCTTTAGCAATGTATGTTGTTTAACTTACGCATTTGCTTATGAACTACTTTGTATGCAATTGTATGAATCTTGTTAGATGTGTGTTGTTGGATTAACCCATCACTTTAATTTGTGGACTATTCCACATTTTAGCTCGTGATGTCATTCTGCTCGTGTGTTCCTTTCAAGTTGTGTACTATTACAGACTTCTAAGGGTCACACTTCCTTTTCCCCTCTGTGCATCAGAACCTTCATGCATCGCACTTGACTCTCCATAGGGTCACACACTTACTCTCACCCAAAGTTATCTTACTTACCTCTACGCGCTACCACGGTCAAGGCATTACACTACCACCCACTGCTGGGACTCCTACTCCAAACGATTTGAGGTCTAGTTGGGACTTCTTATTGGGAAAATCCCCTTAATGTTGGCAAATCCAGCACTGTCAACAACACCCAAGCCTCAAGGTTTTCATTCTCATAAGTGACATTTGGAGTCTAAAGCTAATAATGAATATATTGTTTTAATGGATTTAATTTCTCTAGTTGATTTGACCTTATGCTCTAAACAATCTAGGGTTTACCCTAGCTATCATCCCTCTAAATGAGGGGAAGTACCAAGAGTTTTCCCCTAAATATGTCACGTGGAAAAGAAAATTAAGAAACCACAAAAGCTATTTTATAACAAGCAAAACTAGTCATACAAGTTATGCAACACCACTAGTTTTCCAACTTTGAACATGTAGAGGCATTATTTTTAGCTGATAAATCTAAGAAAGGTGCTTGTAAAAAGTGAGGATAAGGGCACACTGTGTGTACAAAAATCCATTGCATAGTTTATGTCGTAATTGAAGACAAAATAACCTAAACCATTGGTATGCATATCAAGGTCCATGGAGGTCAAAATCTAAACCAATATAATCTAGATGTCTCTAACAATAATGAACGAAGTTATTCTCTTCAGACACACAAATTCAATCATTGTGAAAAGAAGTCCCCCTGCAGCATGATTCATTAGTACACTGAAAAATTCTACAAAATTGAAAACTAAGCACGATTTGTAAAGAGAACCATGCAGGAAATAAAAGTATCTGCTCAGAGTCCCTCTGACCTTTTTCAGTTAACTAGCAACAGCAAAAATGTTGCACAAAAAAAATGTCATGAAATGCCAGCACAAGCTGACTTAGTAAACAACCATTCTTCTTAATTTTGATTTTAGATTAACTTGTCTAGACCCATTTTAACTCCAAATCTATCAAGCGTTGAAAATAATCAAATCCTTCAAGGCGCAAACTGTTCCTCAAGTTTTGCACTCTAAATAAGGTTTGCACTAGATATTCCACTGGACAGTTCGTCACAACAGATCTGATATTATTATATTAAAAATCTGAAATTCTACATTATTACAGTTTTATTAGATTTCTAGATCTGTAAATTTACTGTTAATATTACATGCATGCAAATGAATATTATGCAGAAAATAGAACAACAAAATAAAAGCTCACACACACATAAGACACAATATTTGCTCTGGGAAACTCTTTCGGGAGAAAAACCCAAATGGAAAGTGAGGCCACTCTGCTCTCTTTCTCTCTCTGGAAATATGGTTGCAAGTACAAAGAAGTATGGCCTGTAGCCCATGGGCTGCTACAGTGCACAAATCCTCTCTTGTGTGCTCTACCTCCTATCCCTCTTGGCTATTTTTGCTCAGCTATGGAACAAATGCACTCGAAGAAATGAAATGCCTCTTCCTCCTAGTGGCCCAGTTGTAACACAGTCTAATAGCCTACTAGTGGTTAAGTTTGACTATCTCAACTCTTAACCAAAGTTACAATATATACTCTTCTAAAGTCTTTTACATTAAAATCACGTGGCTAGACCCATTTCCATGAATAATGGGGGCTGATGCGGTAGGCATCCTCCCAAATTATGCGTGTAAAAACAGGAATGTCGACTTCTAAGTGGCATAACTTTCGCATACAGATTCCAATTGACGTGCTTCTTGTGCCATTGGAAAGACCATTGTATGTAGAATAGCATGGAAAAGTGATGCACTAAAGAAGCAAAGTTTTACCCCAAAAAAACATTGTTTGATGCCTCAAAACTCTCCCGGAAGATTTCAGACCCTGTTTTGCCAAACTGGGTCCCGCTGGTAAAAACAGTCCCATGAGCTGATTCCTACACCTTTTCAACTCCGAATGCATCAAGGTGGATGACAAAGAATATAATGATCCAATCTGGATCATAGTAAACTCTCATTCTTCATTATTTTTATTTTAGATTAACTTGTCTAAAGCCACCTTAACTCCAAATCTATCAAGCGCTGAAAAGAATCAAATTCTCCAAGGTGCAAACTGTTCCTCAAGTTTTGCACTCTAAAAATGGTTTGCACCTTCAGGCTTGAGGGATTTAATCCCTCTCAGCACATGGTAAATACTAAATACAGAGTTAAGAAGGATCTAAGCTCATTTTGATAAAATTCTTAATGTAAAATGTATATTACAAATAGAATCAAATCAAATACTACAGTTTCAAACCCGTGGCTGGAAGCAGATCAGCATTTTAGTTCACAGTTGTTTCTATTTTGTACCATGCCTGTATTAATTTGAAATTGTACACTGATTAAGAATGTGAATCAAACAACTCTCCACCATCCAGTGCTCTCTGGTATGATATTAAACGACGGACACCCATTTTCTGCTGAGCAGTTATTAGTTTATTACACCTATTATGCAGCTGCAGCAAGGGCACTCTTGGCAAAGGTGATGTTGTTTATTGTTCTATTCATGCAAAGATACCTGAACTCTCAAAATGGAAACAGAACACTAACAGAAACACAGAAATTTACAGCAAACCAATTGTTAATCCAACAAATACAATGTACTTCATAAGAGAGAATTCACTCCTCAGTTCATTGCTCCCCGGAGTAAATGGTTATAATATAGATCCCTGTGTGTGTTCCTTCTCAGAATAAGTATATATATATATATATTGTCATGCAACTTATGTGCATATGTGACCCCTGCCCCCCAAAAAAAAAACACTAAAAAAATTTTACATGTCAGCCATCTCCATTATACTGGGCTATAGAGTGTCTTTCAGCACAACTGGCCTAGAGATCCATCTTAACTCCAGATCTATCAAGCAACAAAAGGGATCAAATCCCTAGAGGTGCAAATTGTTCCTCAAGTTTTGCACTATTAAAAAGAGTTGCACCTCCAAGGGTTTGATCCCTCTCGCATCTTGATAGATCTAGAGTTAAAATAGATCTTAATGTAAAATGTATATTACATATGAGATTAAATCAATTATCAAATTACTACTGTTAGAAATCCGCTGCTTGAAGCAGATCAGCACTACAAATTCATTGTTGATGCTCTGAAACACAGAGGGATTAATTTAAATTTGTACACCAATCAAACATATGTAATCAAAAACTCTTTGCTGTCCAGTGTTTTCTGATATGATCTTAATTGACAAACACCCATTTTCAAACGAGTAGTTGTTACATGTATTCTACTATGCAGCTGTAACAAGGGAAAAAGTTGCGTTTTTTATAGCTTTATTCATGCAAAGAGGCCTAAACTTCTCAATTCAGTAAGAAAACCCTAAAAGCAACCGAGAAATTTACAGCAAACCAATTATTTTACCTGCAGTCAGAGAGAGTTTAGTCTTCAGTTTGTTGCTCCTCAAAATAAATGGATAAATTGATACTTGGATAAATCGATAAATAGATAAATGTATTTATTTATATATATCTGTACATTTGTTTTTTCCAAAATCTAATACATCCAACATTTGTGCTTTCTTTTAATTATTATTATATAATTTTCGTTTTCTCGCCATGTAAATACATTCATTATGTGACAACATCTCCCCATGCTGACCAGTAGAGCACATTTCAACACAATAAAACCCTGGAGTATGGAACCTTCTAAAAACAAAAGCACATGAAACAACCAAGGAAACAATAAGATGGTAAACAATCATTTGTTTCATCGACATTCCAGAAATAACTTCTAAATATGTGCCCTCTTTTTCATGAATATAAAGTACTTCACTTGTCGTGATAGACAGACAGAGAGATGTGGTATAGGCATACCTGGGCCTTCCTGAAGCACTAAGAGGCTGGTCAGGGCTAAAGCTTTTTAGGACAGGATCAAACATGTTTGGACGAAAGGACTGTCCCACCTCAATCCCTCCAGTTGCCTTTACATTCTTTTTCAGATCTCGGTCGATAGGTTCATCTTCCTCAAATTTGACCACAAACTCAACAAATGCATGAAGTGTTGGATAGCCAACCTGTTGGAGAAACTAAACCATTTTAGCATGACCTATATGATGGTTGTCACATAAGTCCTTTTAAATGGTAGGTAATAGCATTTTATCTTATGTTCTCCTCGATAAAATCAATCCCAAATAAGACATGTTATTAGATGCTCATTGGAATTTTCAATGACAACCTAGAAATTTCAGAACTATACTAAGCATGGCCAAGAGAGAGATTAAGGATTAAGCAGCACTAACCTCAGGAATTTCACGAGATTTTAGGGTCTGTAAAAGTTGGAAGAATGGTGGACATGATAGGAGTGCTTGCAGTGTTGCATTGAGAAAACACAGATTTCCAGTATTAACCAGACCTCTTGGCTGCAGTCTTTTCATGGTAATTTCTGTCCCATCTGATGCTTTGCTGGTCAAACTTGCCAAAGAACTGCTGGTTGTGTTGCCATGATTAACCTTAGCTGTTGTTGATGTTTTTCCAAACTTTGACCTTCCTTTATCCCCATTCTGAGAATATGAAACCTGACCATTGCCAGCCTTCCCTGCAAATCTTGCTGCCCATGACAAAGGAATGTTTGTGGGCGAAGAAACTGGATCCTCTACAGCATCTTCAACAGTGTCGTCATTTGCAGATAGAAGTTGCTGCATGGTGTTATTTCCCACCAACTTAGACCTGGATTCAAGTTCAAATTCTTGCACAGATGCAGCTCTATCACTCATTTGGTTCACACAATTTTCAATCCTTCCACCTTTGCCACTTGATTCCAAATTAGCAGAAGTTATGCCAACATCATTTGTCATAGCAAATGTACCAGAATTTGAAAAAGGAAGTGGTTCAGATTTGTTGACAGTAGGTAGGATGCATTTATCAGTGACAGAAAATTTCCTCTCAGTAGAAATTAGTGAACCTGTTTCATGTTCAATAGCAATAGAAACCTTGACTTCATGGGAAGTTTCATCCATACTTGCCCCATTTTGAATGGAACATTTTTCACCATGGGAAGCATCAAACTTTGTATTCAATTCTTTCAAGTTGTCTCTCTGTGTCACTTGACCATTACTAGCTCGTTTAGATGATACCTCCTTATCCCTCGATGAACACTGAATTCCACTGTCAAATGAACCAGATTGCAAACCATTCTGCTTAAATGTGATTAAGCCTCCTTCTGTTGGGGCCTTCTGAAATGAGGAGGCTTCATCCTCATTGAAGGATCCAAATACAAAGACCTAAAGAGAGAGCACAAAACACAACACTAAATCACAAGCTTTCTAAACAAGTTTGCACAATTTTTATAGAAGTATACTTTGTATCATCATTGACAACGGAATTGCATCATCCTCTATATCAAATCATTTTTTTTTGGAAAACTGGAAAAGAATAGGAACTCTAATAATGTGCTCAATCAACTTATAGGCAAAAATTCAAGTTCTGATGTTGATTCCAGAAAGTAAGATGCCTTTAATGCTCTACCAAGAATTGTATCAAGGGATCAGTATGTAAAATTTACTGAAACACTCATGATGGCCTACCCGTGTCCCAACTTATGTCCATTGAATGGGTTTGTTGTTGCTGAGTATTTATGTCTAGTAAATATTTTAGTTCAAAATCCACAAGTTTGGAACATTTAACAAGAAAGCATGCATAGCAGCTAAATTTACTTTTGAGTCTTGACCAAACCATAATGCCAAATTCTTTTTAGGTATTGAATCACATGAAACAAGAGCAACAAATGAAAAGAGGGCCTTAAAACTAGCCAACCAACAATTCGATAGTTGCAATCAAGAGGAAAGAAATTAAAGGAAGCAAGTTCACCTGTCGCATGAGATTTAGGAACCTAAATCAAGATTCAAAAGTAATTTTGAATAAGCTTTAAAACAGTCTTAGCTACCTCAAACTGGATATTGATTATCATTGATTTAAATAATTTTCCTCCGGCTGGAGTTCCATTATAAATGATGAATTATCCAACATTGATGCATTGGTTACATCCAGTTTGCTATGGTTCAAATATTTCAGGAAACATACTTCTAAATAACAAATAGTGGAGTCCAATTCTGGTCCATCTTAGACAGAAGGTTGGTCTCAAACAGGCTGGCCTTCAATAGAACCTTTGTCAGATGAAGTTTTGGTGTGGAGAAAGATTCTAGAATCTAAATTAAGAAATTAATTTTTAGGCCTAGAATTTGCCTAGGTTATGAGTACGTGGCAACCAAATATGCTAGGAAAAGATGAATAAGTATGATGTAGAGGAGTTCATTAATGGTCTTCGTAGGGTTAAGAGAGGAAGATGTCCTAAAAGCAGATTCAGAAGGCCTTGGTGGCAACTAGATATTTTTGCATGGGTGGCAATGGCTATCGATTTTGAATGAGGACCAAGTAACAGGGAAAGAAACATCAACTGCTAATCCTTCATGACAACAAGATATTTTCACATGCTTGATAATGGCCCTTGATTCTGAATGAGGGCCAAGTAACTCAGCAAACAAAGTTAACTGCAATTAGTGCTATGTTTTGCGACCTACCGCCTCTAACCTTGCCTGATGTGGTAGACATGACTGCAACAACGATTAAAAGATATGCGGTTGAGGCCAAATGCAAGTCGTGGATGACTTTCACAGAATCAATGTCTCTTCCTCGTAAATTTTAAAACATGTCAGGAATTATTATCTTCTGAGGTGCTTTATGTGGACAGCAGTGGATATCCTTTTGAAAAGTTCTGAAATATTTTCCTTTATGCAAGGGGATAGTAAAAAGGATAAGAAACCCACATGGATGATAACATTTGAGCCTATGGGATACTTCGACAGTAAAGTCGACATGATTGCAGCAATAGAGAAAGGACCCTGCCAATGAAGCCAGTAAAGGATAAGAAAGAAACAGCTGTGGGTATTAAAGCTTCATCCTATTAGGGGTAATTGTCCAGTAAAGCACGCACATGATTTCAACAATAGAAAATGAGCCCCTAACAAATGCATCCTATCAAGAAGAAACCCGGGGTAGCAGATTCTAAACAATTTTTAAAGAAAGCCAAAAAGTTCAAATGATAAATTCCTTGTATTTCAAAAGTTATTTGCCAGGCATTCACCAACCCTTCTCATTCTAGTTCTCCACCCGAGTTTAGTCTGTTAAATTTTAGATTTTAGATAGGGTATTAGTCCGAGTATAATCTCCTTGAACATTTTATTTCCTGGGACGGGTTTGCCTTGTTATGAATCAAAATATTGCCTTGTGCACAGCATTTGTATGAAAAAACTCAATCATTTAAACATTTTCGGCTACAGTCCAGCAAAACAATTTAACCAGAAAACAAAATAGATAATTAAATAAAAATTGTGAGATAGAATTTTTGCTTCCACTGCAGCCTTGTCCCAAGGTCGGAACTAGAATATTAAATGCGCTATCGGGAAAAAGAGACGGGGAAGTTTGGGGAGAAAAAGCATTGTAGGAGGCATATTAATATGAAAAAACGAGTGCATCAGGTTGGAGATAAAACCCTGAGTACCGCACCTGTGATCCCTTCATCATTCCAGAGCTGTCGAAGCTTCGAACACTGAGGTCTCTAAGAAAAGCTTGGTATTGCCGCTAAAATCCCGAATATCGGGTTGTTCCACCAAGAATGCTTGATCACTAATAATCCGAAGCCAAACCTCGGAAGGAGGGGCGCGTAACGAGTAGCAGAGCGGAGTAGACATGAAATACCAGAGATTCCAGTAACATATATGTCAGGGCTTCTCACGGCCCGACGCGCTCACACGCACTCAAATTCACACTCTGACGCACCCACGGCTCATTCGACTCTAATATCCTCCTCTGCTGTGTACACTCGTCGTTATCCCCACCGGCCGCAAGCAAAAGCTTGAAAGAGACGGGGGTAGATTCGATCCTTGGCCTTGATTAATTCCAGACCTAGACACAATTTCAAGAGGGGATAATAAGTCTTGGTCTGCCTCGCGTGGAGCGATGACATAAAATGCTTTTAGCGCCGCCGCATGCGATGGGAATGTGAGTTGCGGTTTGACGGCAGGCTACGCTAATAGGCTCCTGTGTCGAGGGCACACTCAGTTCACTTTCACTTTTTTTTTTTTTGGCGAGAACCCAGTACTAGTGTTTTTTAAAAGGATTTAGAATGTATATATGTAGTGAGCATGATAAATTTAGCTTCGATAACTAATGCTTTTTCGTAATAACCGTTAAGTGGGCCCATCCGAAGGGGTGGTATGTTTAGGAGACTCAAGGATGCGTTGATTTTTACCCCGATGGATCCGAGAAGAATTGAACCTAAAGTTATATTGTATACAAAGATACGCAATAAATAATAATATTTTTTTTCTAATAATATATTTTATTTTTACATATTAAAAAAAATTATATATACATATTATTTTTGGAGTTGTCTATAATTGCGACTTTTTGGAGATTCCGGTGACGGAATCCGGCGGAAGAAATGAGGTTAAATCTTGATTTTTAGCAGTTAAAATGGTTTTTTAACTGCATATTTGGATTCAGCTCCCTGAAAAACCCCTGAGAGCCATTGATTGTGCAGAAACTAGCTATCAAACTTGGGATTCTAATGAATTGCTGCCGAATTTTGACCAGAAAAATCGGCCGAAAAGGCTTTCAAAAAGTCGCGTTATAGACTACTGCATTATTTTTTAATTATTATATTAATATTGTTTTGATTATAATTTTACATAAATAAAAATTATGAATTTCAAATTAAACGGATTGAATTTAATAGTGAAAAGTGAGAAGTTTTTAACTATTAGATAAAGTTCAATTCTGGTGAGAATTGCTTATCTTAAAGTTAGGGGACACTTTGAGGTAGTGGTTAAAAGTGTGGTTGCACCTAAAGAGATTATATGACTCGTGCATGGATAAGCGGATCAAAGACCATCCCCATGTTTCTTTAAATATAACCCACGAGATGTTGTGTAACACCTTCCTCCTACATTTACCCAAGCTCCCTAAGTAGAGTTAAGGAAGTGAAACCGGCATGACAAGACCAACCGACCTTCCACACATTCTATAGAACCTTCATGAACCAACCAACCCTTTTAGGTGACCAACCCCTGAGAAAATTTGCCCTTTCACTGCCCTAGACCCTCAATGGCTCCCATGACAAGGCATTCATGTGACTAGGACCCTCCAGACACTCCCACAACAAGGCATCCATGCGACTATGGCCTTTTTCAAGCAATTTTGTGCCAAAGATCTTGGATTTTGTACCACCTTTTTCAGGCCAGGACTCAGGCCATTGCCTAGAACTTCATGAAACTTTCAGAAATGATAAATAACATGGAAACAAAGGTACTAAAGCAAACATTTGAACAAGGACTTAACTTGCCCTTACTAGCCATGACATGCATTTCATCAAACATATCACAAACATGTAATCTACAGGTCACAACAACAAATCTGAGCATAGGAGTCTCATAATAGCTGCCTTGTTATTTATTAAGTCATTCATTCATTAACATTTCATATACTAACCAAAACATGATGAGAGCCAAGCATCATAATTGTCATAAAACATACTTATAACCAACAAATAACCAGAGATATCTCAATGGGGAAACAACCATTAAAGCTACATAATATCAAGCACATTTACTCATGAAAATACCAAGGAAAGTGAACACTTATTAACATATGCAAACCCAACCAAGTCAAGGACTTTCACGTACCACCCGACCATAGATTGGGCTAAACCAAATCTCTCTTTCAGCCAATCACCCTCGCACCATACTCCAAGCATGAATGTGGGATCTCATGACAGCAATCAAATAAAACCAAACCAAGGCTTTCAAAGGCCAAACCACCTCAAAACTCAACCTGTGATTCCACCTCATGGTCAGACATCACTAACCATAATCAGATCTGTTATGCAACTAGCGCACAAAATAGAGGAAGAGATAGATCAACGACTTCAAAATTAGTCTCTTCGGGGGCAACCTCCTTTACATTACACAAATGAACAATTCTTAGATTATATAAATGACAAGACCTCCTTTCTATATATAGAAGTCTAAGAGGTCACAATATAATCAAAGCCTATATAACAATAATATTGTAAGGGCACAACAATAACAATAGTGGGTTTCTATGGGGAACAATAATAACAATACGGGGACTACATAGGCACAACAATACAATAAGGGGGTTGCACTAATAACAATAAAGTGCTACACTAATAGTATAGGGACCTAACATGCCCCTCTCCTTCAAAAAAGTGTTGTCATCAACGCTTGAGTAGTTATGAATGTTTCTGTATAAAATTTTCATCCTCCAATGTGGATTAACAAAAAAATAAAAAACCTAGTAAAATTAATATTAAAA
>APFE031628847.1:111350-121986 GCA_000404065.3 Pinus taeda
AAAATATTTTACGTCATTATTTCAAAATGTTGAAATTTTACCCTTGAAAAAAAGTGTTATCGAAGCGTCAACACTTTTCATTTTGAGAGTAATTTTTGCACAAAATGTACCATTGAACAAAAAAAGTGTTATACGAACATAAACACTTTTCGTTTCGATGGTGTTTTTTGGACGATTTTTGCACAAAAAATTGGTTTTCACCTTTTTAAAACATGTTGAAAATTTACCCTAGAAAAAAGAAGGTGTTATTCCAGCATCAACACTCCTCGTTTTTAACACTTTTTTTTTAATGTTTTACGGGGTTTTTGTGAGAGTTCCTGTTTCAAAGTTTACATTGTTTATTATTAACATGATATACATTTATAGTACACTGATCTTACCCTTGGATTCATATTTCAAGTGATCTCTTGGACTCCGGTGGTTGTTCGCATTCCACACCAACTCATAGAGAATTAAGTGTCCAACATTCCCCCCTTAATCCGAAGGGGTATGTATGAGTCCAATAAGAGAGTTGTAATACAAAATGTGCAAAAATGCATGGCAACACTAAGTTGAATATGCTCTTTGAAATGTTGGTATAAGGGGGTGGTTTAAGGATGACCACCAACACTCGAACGCTTAGTGCAGTTCCCAAAACTCTTCCAAGTCTGGCATGAAGTTGAGGTCTTCTGCTAGAGGGAGTGCTCCTAATGTTTTGAAGAGGGAAAACTTCAACCTTGAAAGGGAGGCCTCACCCCACATAAAAAGGGAGAACCTTAATCTGAAAAGGGAGGTCTCAACCTGTGATGGTTTAAGAATGACCACCAACTCTGGAATGCTTAATGCAATTCTTGGAACTCTTCCAAAATTGGCAAGAAGCTGAAGTCTTCTACTAGAGGAAGTGTCCCCAATTCTTTGAAGAGATGTCTCAACCCCGCATAGATGGTTTTGTAGAAATTCCTGCAAATTCTCTACAAATCTGCCTTTGAGATCTATGTAGAAAATTTGTCTGTAGATTAACTCGATAATGCAATATACCAAAGCAAAATACTATAATCTACTTCTATTATCAAACTCGCGAAAGCTTAAAGATCGAGCTGAATCAGCGTTGAACACGTATAACTAGAAGAAGAAGAATCAATGCACATGAAACATAGAAAATACTCAGGGGAAAGCCTCAGCTAAAAACTCCATTATCTGTATTATCATACAAGGTGGAAATACATCAGAATTATACAAAGCCTTAGCTCTCATAGCTAGCCATCTCTCATTACAATCCTTTTGGATGCTCACAAGCAATCAAAGCTTCTCACAAGCCTTCTCCTCTGCCGTCCAAGCTCCTATTTCCTTGCGCAGTTACCTCTGAGATGATCTCCTTCACCCAGTGTAACACTGCTCTCACACACTGCTCTAACACACTGTTAGAACTACGCAATCCTCAAGAAACCTTACCTTGACTGCATGGATGATTTTCCTTATAGGAAAACACATGCAACTGATAGTAACTTGTCCTTGACATTTAGCTCAACTGGGTCTTTCTCATAATAGACATGCATGAGTTTTTGATGAGGGAATCTTCAGTTATCTGGAGTACACTGGTTGAGTACATGCATGCATCAACTAATTGATAACTCACAATTAGTTTCTCAAACAGTTTGGAACTAATTTAACTAGACTTAACTCGATAAACTGAGCTAACTAATTACAACTCAAATATAACTCAATCTTATCTCCTTAATTAAGGGACAATCTCCTTAATTTAAGGGATAACTATTACATGCCTTCAAAAAGACTTCTAACCTGAATTTCTCCAACTAATTAATCCACAATGAATGAATTAATTAATTCCAAGCAGCTAGTGAGACTAAATTCGAATTTTAATTCACAATTTTAATTCAAGGACAAATTAAAATTGGAATATTCTGGATTCTATTTTTATCATTTCTTATTGCTATTTTCAACACTCCCTCTCAACAAGAAAGGAATTCAACTCGATCCCGATCCTGAACCTTTGGAATGTTCTGCATGCAACACTTCTCTTTAGTGTTGTTGCTCCAGCAATCTCCAGAAACAAAAAAACATCCAACCTGAATCAGAATGATGCCTCTGTCATCAAAGTCTTTGATTGCTATTGCCTCTGTCAATTGAAAACTTTGCACTTCAGTTGACTCTGTCTTTCTGCACTGTTGTCAATCCTTCTCTGCGCTCTTCAGTATCTAACTGCTCTAGCCTCTGTCACTTTGATCTCTTACTGCATCAATCCCATTGATTCCTCCCGCTACTATGTACTTTGGGCTCCCGTAGAAGGTACGATCCAAGAGATAAAACCTCTCAATGGACCCTGCCTAATTTCAGCCTTCATGGGACTATCACTTCACATTGCCCCACCTCACACCTAGAGGTATGGTTGCATGTGATCCCTCTGCTGACTCTAATTATGAATCCTCCACAATTGTCTGAGACGTCTTCTGGGACTGCATGTTGAGAGGTAATTTACTCTCCCTCTCAACCACCAAGTCTCTAACATTTGCCTTGCTCCTCAAGGCTTTGCATGCATCTTGAACCTCAAGAGCATGCAAGTTCTTGACTCGTGAACCGATCTATTTCACCTGTCTTGTGGTGATGTGTATAAGGAAAACCTTTCCCTTACTAAAGACAACATCGTAGCCTTTGTCTTCCAACATCGCGACTGATACCAAGTTCTTCTTCAATCCATGCACATACTTCACATTTGTCAAGGTGATAGGAGCTCCATGTTCCCTCTGAAAAGAAACAGTGCCCACTCCCGAAACACTAAACCTTTCGTCGTCACCCATCTCTATGCGCATCTTGAGGTCTTTCTCCTCCAAGGTACTGAATAAACTTTTATCGTCGGTCATGTGGAATGAGGCTCCACTGTCAAGATACCAACCGCAACCCATCATTGATGACACCATGCATGTGATGAGGGTGAAGTCCATTTCGAACTGAGAGGCTAATGCCTTACTTTCTGATCCTTCCGAGGATCCCTTCTTGGACTTCTTCGATGGGCAATTAATCACATAATGACCCATTTTGTGACAATTAAAGCATCTCACTTTAGACTTGTCAACCTTCTTCCCTCCATGAGAAGAATTCAATTCGGAATGGGATGCTTTCCCCTTCCCTTTCCTTTCCTTAATTGCTAAGGCCAAATTTTCTTCATCATCATCCTTGGATGAAGAACCATCTCGTGTGCTCCTCTTGATCTCCTCCTACATGAGATCCGACCACAGTCATTCCCAATCCAGTAGTTTCTCCCTTATTCATAGAGTTCTGGTAACTATTCCAGCTCTTTGGAAGGCCAAGGAGAGCGAGGCTCACCATTTCATCATCGACAGTAGTTATTCCCACACTCCAAGCTCATCTTTGCAAGTGGTGAGCTTGTTCAGATATGTGGAAATAGTATCGTCATTCTCCATCTTGATTCTTCGAAGCTTATCCTTGGGCGCCAATTTCCTCTAGTCACTACTGTTCTGGTAGAGGTCCTTTAATGTATGGAGTATCCTTCCCATGGAGACTCGAGACAATATGGTCTCAAACTCCCTCAAGGATGATTTGTCTCGCCCTCACCACACACTTCTTCCATTCAGCCAACTCTTGTGCATTAGTTGAACCTGGCTTTGAGATTTCTTAATCAATGAAATCCTTCAAGTCGTTGTCTTCTAATACAACCTCCATGCGATCTTTCTATGTTATGTAATTCGAGCTACCTTCTAAGGCATACTCGAGGCTCAAGCGATAGAATGCCATTGACCAACCTTGAAGTATGATAAGAATTCAATTTGTGCTACCAACCCCGAACTTCAAACTTCGAATTCTCTTCTCCGTATACTGTTCACAACTTTGATAAACCTGGCTCTGATACCATGTAGAAATTCCTGCAAATTCTCTACAAATCTACCTCTGAGATCTATGTAGAAAATCTGTCTGTAGATTAACTTGATAATGCAATATACCAAAGCAAAATACTACAATCTACTTCTACTGTCAAACTTGTGAAAGCTTAAAGATCGAGCTGAATCAGAGCTGAACACATATAACCAGAAGAAGAAGAATCAATGCACATGAAACACAGAAAATACTCAGGGGAAAGCCTTGGCTAAAAACCCCACTATCTGTATTATCATACAAGGTGGAAATACATCAGAATTATACAAAGCCTTAGCTCTCACAGCTAGCCAGCTCTCAGTACAGTCCTCTTGGATGCTCACAGGAAATCAAAGCTTCTCACAAGCCTTCTCCTTTGCCCTCCAAGCTCCTATTTCCTTGCGCAGTTACCTCTGGGATGATCTCCTTCACCCAGTGTAACGTTGCTTCCACACACTGCTCTAACACATTGTTAGAACTGTGCAATCCTCAAGGAACCTTACCTTGACTACATGGATGAGTTTCCTTTATAGGAAAACGCATGTAACTAATAGTAACATGTCCTTGACATTTAGCTCAACTAAGTCTTTCTCAGAATAGACATGCATGCACTCAACCAATGTACTACCTCTGAGATCTCTGTATAAAACCTGACTGTAGATTAACTCGATAATACAATATACCAAAGCAAAATATTATAATCTACTTCTACTATCAATTTGTGGAAGCTTAAATATTGAGCTGAATTAGAGTTGAACACATATAACTAGAAGAAGAAGAATCAATGCACATGAAACACAAAAATATTCAGGGGAAAGCCTCAACTAAAAACCCCACTATCTGTGTTATCATACAAGATGGAAATACATCAAGAATTATACAAAGCCTTAGCTCTCACAGCTAGCCAACTCTCAGTACAATCCTCCTGGATGCTCACAGGCAATCAAAGCTTCTCACAAGCCTTCTCCTCTGCCCTCCAAGCTCCTATTTCTTTGCATTCTTTCTCCTGGGTGATCCTCCTATTACCATGTGGAAGACTGATCTCTCACACTGATCCTACACCCTGTTAGAATTGCTCAATCCTCAAGGAACCTTGTTCCTTCTGCATGCATGAGTTTCCTTTATAGGAAAACACGTCACTGATAGTACAATTTCCTTGACATTTAGCTCAACTGGGTCTTTCTCAGAATAGACATGCATGAGTTTTTGATGAGGGAATCTTCAGTTATCTAGAGTACACTAGTTGAATGCATGCATGCATCAACTAACTCATAACTCACAATTAGTTCCTCAAACAATTTGAAACTATGTTAACTGAACTTAACTCAGTAAACTGAGCTAACTAATTACAACTCAAATATAACTCAATCTTATCTCCTTAATTAAGGGATAATCTCCTTAATGTAAGGGATAACTGTTGCCTGACTTCAGAAAGACTTCTAACTTGAATTTCTCCAACTAATTAATCCATAATGAATTAATTAATTAATTCCAAGCAGTTGGTGAGACTAAATTCGAATTTTAATTCAAGGACAAATTAAAATTGGAATATTCTGGATTCTATTTTTATCATTTTTTGTTGCTATTTTCAACAAGTTTAAGGTTGATCATTAACCGAAGGCATGCTCAGGGGCATCTTTGTCTTTGGCTACAACTCTTAATCTAGTACGGTAGGTTGTGGCTCAGGCTCACTTGATGTGGCTTTGAAGCTTGTAGATGGCCATCACTTCCCCCCTGTCAGATACAAGGTGAGATGTTGGAGAAAATTCAACTGCAAGACCTTTTAATATTTTAGAAGAAATTCTAACATATGACTAAAATATCTTCTTGGTTGTTGAATCCCATTGCAAAGAAGCGATCTATCCAAGATGAATCTTTGTTCTTGCAGGAGGCTTTCTTTTGAAGCATCTGTGTGAAGAATGAGTACGCTTACCACAATGTTTGCACTGATGAAGATCAAAACAATAATCTTTCACATGGGCAACTCTCTCACAATGTTGGCATTTAACAATTTGTTGTGGCTGTTGTGGAAGAGGACCAGAATCTGAAATAGTTGAAGATGAATTGTCATGAAGAAATCCAACACTCTGAAACTAGATGGGCTTTGAGAAATTTGGAATGTGAAAGGAAACTTCCTTATCATATCCAAGACCTATTATGTGCTTGTTATGGACAATCTCTTCCCAAGGTCTGATGACCAACTTGGGAAGTGCAAACTGAACTATTGCATCTGCATGCAAATATGCTCCTTCATTGGGCACTGAATCTAAATTAACTTCAACTTTATATTCTTGTTGTTGATGGGAATCTGTCTCAATTTTGTGAACAGAAATAGGTTTAGAATGACAACTCTTCTATTTTAATTCTTCTCGCTGAAGCTGAGATTCTAGTTTCAAAAAATAAAACTTTTTTCTGTGCATTCTACAAACAGTTTTTGATATCGAAAAGATTATCCTTGTTGATGTTTACCATCCCATCGACAGTGGATTGTATCGAAGTATTTAATAAATCTAATACATCATAAATTAGATCCATTTTCGAGACTTTAACACATAGACTCAATGTTCCAATCAACCAACAATAATCATGAGAGCAAGTTAATATAGTGGTTGAATGTTGCACTCAAAGTAAGGTATATGAACAACCATAAGTCATCAATAACCATAAATGGAACAAATCTTCAATGCAATAACCAACTAAACAACCTTTTCAATGCAACACACGCACACCAAGACAATGAACCAATGCATAAGTTTATAGCTCCATTTAATAACTCCATGTGATGTTCAACGCACATAGAACTATGCCCATCCACCTGCATCGATGAAACTATGATTTATCACGGACCACTTTTGAAATATAAATCTCTGTTCAAAATCAAAGAGAATTGGAAATGTCAACCATCACTAATGCAAGCAGTATCATTCCCATAATAACAAAATTGTTTCACGATCTTATAGAGTCTTATTCAGGAACAAAAGTTGCATTTTCAATCAAGGTTTCCTTTGATTTCCTTCAATAACCACCCAAAGTTATTGTTGGAGTAGAACGAACAACAACTTCTCCGGCGTTGGAGCGACATTCTAAATTTCAAAGACACCAACCTAAGTTTTGGATTTTAGGCGAAGAGATGTTAAGACAAACCAACCTAAGTGACCATGACCATCAACATCTGGTGAAGAAATCTCCAATGCACCAAGTCTTCATTCTTCCCTCAACCGTATCATCTTTACAAGTTTTCAGTCTCAACGACAGTTCAATCCCATAAATAGGGCTTTAAAGCACATAAACATGAATAATCCTGGAATCTATTACTGAGCTTTTCCCATTAGTTACATAAGTAGTTGTAGAAAAAGGTGCATTTATTTTCCCTCTACTCAAACAGGTGACTTCACCAATTCAATTCAATTTTCATCAATTCCCTTTGAGCCGAAATGACCACCCAACAACAAGACATAAGAGCTCTCATGGTTTCCGATGCAAAAACAATTGGGCGTGCCTCAGTGAAGCAATATTACAAGGTTATTATTGTTGCTTTGGTACTATCACCGATGTGTTGAAGTACTCTCTTAGATCAGTGACTCTGCGACCCTCCGCCAGTACTAGGAGTCACAGTCAAGCCAACAATCCAGAATCACGGTCAAGCATACATACCATTTAAATGAAACAACCATTGCACATCTCCCTTCAAGGGACACTTCCAAACTATTCAATGTTGCTTCAAATGCTCCACGCATAGGAAAAATATAATAAAGAAGACGTTGCTCCCTTCAACAGTTCAATAGGATTGATGTAGAGAGACAAATGATATGGCAGAGAATAGCAGGATTTTTAATGGCAGGAGTTACAAAGTAGAAAACTAAATTGGAACTTGTCGCTTGTTTTTTTTCAACATATAAATGGACCATTGTATATACCATACGTCCTTTTTTTTTAAAGTAAGAGCTCAATGTATACATAAAGTCAACAAAGGACTAATGCAACACATCAAACCAACACTCATAATACTAACATAGTTCACAGTCACAGCCCTCAAAGAATGTGTTAATATAGAACTCACCACAATATATGTTGCTTCAATGCTAAAAAAATTGTCCAAAGAACGTACCATAAGTTGTCAGGCCATTGCTATCATTGAAACATTGCAACATACGCACAACAGACACAACGTTCAACCAAACGCATACAGACATATTCAACACCTATAACCTTGTACAACAATTGTGGAATTCGTTTTGGAACAACTCGTTGAACATTTGAATCGAGAAAAGGAAATACGAATGCTGCAAATAACGCAATGGGCAAACTTCAATGTTTCTGCAATCGAAAATTCAAGAGTAACGTTCATGCAGAAGGAACTCACATTTTTCTATTTGGGGAATTGTGGGCAGAGAATTCAGCTTGAATTTAGCTGAGATGACATTCAAAAGTGCAACACTAATAACATAAAACTGATGGATATAATGTCAGGGTCACGCAACAATAAAATAGACAGGGTAGCAAGATGACCAGAAATGCAACAAAATTGATAGGTAAAGAAAGACCACAAAAACCAGTGGCTCAAATTTAAATAGGGCAAGAATACGCCTGCAGCTTTGATACCATGTTAAATATACATGGAATGTAAACAACTAATGTGGAAGATAAGCATTAGACTGCATATATTATTGACATGATATACATTTATAGTACATTGATGTGACCCTTGGATTCATATTCCAAGTGGTCTCTTGGACTCTGGTGGTTGTTCACATTCCACGCCAACCCATAGAGGATTAGGTGTCCAACAACATCACATAATAATGAACTACATGTCAATATACATCTTATCATAACATCATGATCTCTATGCATATTATATCCATCATGAGCATTCAACATCATTATCATATCAATAAATAAATAAGCACCACATAAACAACATTAACCTCAAATCTAAACCATATCCATTTACCACATACCATCACATCATGAAACATCATTAATATGAGAATCATCTCAATACTTATCAAATATAGAATAATCATACACTTTAAGCATTATCATGAATTAATTTCATTTACTTATAGAAACAATGAATACTAACTATGAATTAAGATTATTCAACATCCCTCTAGGATCTATGTTATCTCATCAGTACTATTTGTGTCGTGTCATAATCATTTCTTGTTCTTTCTATTTGGAAGTTTACCATTTACACCGTAGGTATACTCATCTAAGTATACCGTTAAATTTCAAATGAGCCTAATCTCTCATAAGATATTCTTCCTTCTCCAAGGAAATTTTAGTGAAATTCATTTTTAATATATTATCATTTGTACAATCATTTAAATCATCAATATCAAGTTAATATTCCATGATCACTATACATATTTTACTTATCCATTTTAGTATCGTTCTACTTAATGACAAACATACACTAGGTCATCTTTGTTTAAGTTTGTTATCTTGCTTAATCAACTTGGATGAGGGTTTGTTGATCCCTGGTAATTTATCCATCATTGTGTAGTTATCATTATACGTCCTCAAAAGACCTACTTAGCTCATCAAGTTCTCATCTCAATACTACTTGATCTCACTTCTTTTGTCAATTTGTGCATATTCTTATTGAAGTATCATTATAGAATTTCCAACAACATATGTTCTTATGCTTCATACTCAATGTGTTTCTCATTAATCCACCTAGTTTATCGCTTGTCATTTTTCACCAATTACAAGTATTCACAAATTCCAATGTTGACACTTAAATTTTGTAGGTCATCACTATTACCCTTACCAATCATGTTGTTCAACCCACTCATCAATATCCTCAAAACAAAGTCATAACATCTTGAATTATATTCTATATGCACTTTAAATATACTCCACATCCTCTTTAAATACTTTCCACATGAAACTCCCAATTCTTTATGGATTGTATATCATACTAATATTTTCTCTTTAATAAGAAAACATGATAATTGATAAGCATTACCTTCTTTCATTTATATCACTACATTATCACTTCCAAATTACATTATTCCTAGTAGGTTGTCATACTAATCATCACCCCATAGTTTCATCATAAATAAGTTTAAAAGTTTGTTGTGGATTAGTCCTCATCTCATTGTGATATAAAAACTTAAAACACTTCAACCTTCCCATATTTCGTTAGGTTTCCACAATGCATCCCTCTAAAAGGTGTGCCTCTTAAGAAGTGCAAACATAAATATCTTAGTGACAATGCAATTCCTATAGTTATTTTTTAATACAACCTCTTTAAGATACACATGAATTACATTAATTTCAAAACAATCAATTTGTATGTAATCCACCTTAATTCACTCAAATATGATTTTCCACTCCTAGTTTGCACATATAACTTGGCAAATTTAGCTTATTATTAGTGTCAAATGTTACTTCATATTGGATGACCACTTCCTCATGTTCATAGTTAGGATTTCATTACCATTCCTTCCTTCTTCAAAAGGCTACATCCTTGTAGAAAAGTCAATCAACGAATTATCAATATTCACCATGAATCCAAAATTTAAATCACTACATCTTACTTAACAAACTATGCCACATTATTATTACTAGGATTTGGTTTATTCACTTCTCCTTCAATGTAAGTAATCATATATGATCTCAATCCTTGCATCTTTTCTTCTTTTATTTCATCTTCTCTTATTTTATTTTTATCTATTTAATATTTAAATAAAATCTTTATCGATTATTAATTTACACTCAAATTTCTTATTAAATCAAATACAACACTCATAATTATTTT
>APFE031628854.1:6927-20529 GCA_000404065.3 Pinus taeda
TATCATGCGCGTCAAACGGAGATAATACGACCAGTTCACGACCCCGAGAAGTTGATGTAACAACTTACCCAAAAACGGGGCCCACAATTTAGCGTTTCATCTTCTAGGGTTAGGTTTTGGAATGTGAAGGGTTTTCCATTATTTCTCAACAATAAATAGGCCTTCGAGCCTCATTGTAACACAATTCAAAGGCATGTAGCCACCACATCTCTTCTCAAAGATAAGCTACCATCGCCCTAGCTGGTTATTTCCACTTCTATTTATAAGCATCTTTCAGTATTTTACAGTAATGAAATGAAGTATTATTTCCGTTGCATATCTATCTTTATGGTTATCTCTGTATTTTATTGCGTTCCTGTTTAAATCTAGATCAGTGGTATTAGAGCGGTCTGCTTTTCTTCTCTGCTTTTCTTTGCATGTCCCCAACGAGGTCGGGATATAAGGAGTTAGGGCTTGAACTGGTCAAACCTTTGCAAGACCAGCCTCGCAAATCCCGTTGGCCTCCCATGGTGGATGAGAAGAAAGACGAGGGAGTAAGAGATCCTATCAAAATCTTGCTCGAAGAAGCCCTCGAGCGACAACGAAACGTGATGATGGACAGCTTTTCCCAAATCCTTTAGCGACTACCCAAAAGTGACGCATCGGCTTCCAGTAGCTACTCTAGAAATGCCACGCCCTTTAAGGTACAAGTTAATTTTCAAATCCCCATATTCAAGGGTCAGATAGACGTAGATGTCGTAGATCAATGGTTAAATCTGCTAGAGGGTTATTTTTCTGTTCATGAATTTTCGAGTCAAGAGAAGATTGTTTTCGCTCTTCTCAAAGCAGCCCCCCACGTCAAGGACTGGTGGGAAACCTACTGCGAGTAGAAGGATGAAAGTACAGGCTCACTATTTTCTGCCTCACCCACCTGGAATTCATTCCGAGATGCCATCAAGGAGTAGTACTACCCTATCGGAAGCTATGAGGATCAATACATAAAGTGGACCACGCTACGGCAGGGAAGGGATCAAGATGTGCCGGAGTTCACCAATATTTTCCATACCCTTCGCACAAAGTTGGGTATCAAGGATTCGGAGCAGCATTTGATACTCAAATATCACGACTGCCTACACAAGTACATCCAAGAAGAAATAGAATTCCTGAACATATCCTCGCTCGGCATGGCATACCGATATGCCGTCAAGATCGAGCAGAAGTTTAAACAAAAGAAGTGAGACTTTGGATTTGCGAATCCAAAGCAAGGGAAAGGTGCCCCTAAACCATAGAACAAAGGAAAAATCCAAGGCATGGTAGCCCAATACAACCCGCCAAAGCTACAACCAAAGAACAGTGTCGCAAAGCCAAAAAAGGACATGGGAAAATGGTGTGAGTTGCATAAGAGCTCCACTCACAACACAAGTGAGTGTCAGGCCAAGCAGTCACTGGTGGCTGAGCTAAAGGTTTCAGAATCAGATGCATGTTTTGACTCCGAGTCAGAACCCGACAAGGGGAATGACAAAGGGAAGCAGATCATTGATGTGGATCCCAACGCCATTGTTGCTACTGCCAAGATCCAGAAAAATGAACCTGGAGATCCAGAGGAGGAGGAGCATCTCTTCTACTCCTAGATGTGGGTAAGGGGCTCCCCGCTACAGTTCATTGTCGACAGCGGGAGCCAAAAGAACCTCATTTCGGCAGAGGTCGTGAAGCAGTTGGGCTTACCGGCCACAACACATCCACAATCGTACACCATTAGGTGGTTGCACCAAGGACAGGATCTTCATGTGAGCCAACAGTGTCGCCTTCCATACAACATCAAGCCCTTCACAGATGAGGTATTGTGTGACATTGCTCCCCTTGAAGTTTGTGATGTATTATTAAGACAACCATACTTGTGGAAGCGGCACGCTGTGTATGAATCAAGGCCCCGTGCTGTTATTATTACATTGGGAAATCAGTGGTACAGGATACCAGAGGTAGCACTGCCTACTGCCATCTCTTTGATTACTGCAAAACAATGCAGTAAGCTCATTTCCAAAACTGGAAAATTTGTTTTCCTGATGATACGCCCTCAAGGAAAGAAGAAGATGGTGGCCATAGCCTCTAGACAGGGCCCCTCTGCACGACAACTACAGATGGACAAGGTCGTGGAGGAGTACGAGGACATATTCACCTCCCCCGCAGGGGTTCCTCTACACTGTCAGGTTAAGCACTCCATCGATTTGACCCGAGGTGCACCGCTACCCAATGGACCAATTTGTCGGTGCTCTATTCTGGAGAATGATGAAATCAAGAGGCAGATTCAGGAGCTGCTGCAGAAAGGCCACATTCGTCTAAGTTCATCACCTTGCGGGAGCCTAATCATGCTAGTACAGAAGAAGGATGGGACTTGGAGACTCTGTATTGACTATTGAGCGCTGAACAAGATCACTGTCCGTAATAGGTACCCAATCCCATGGATTGATGACCTCCTGGACCAGCTAAAGGGGGAAAAATATTTCAGCAAGATCGATCTGAAGTCAGGATATCACCAGGTGCCAATCAAACCCTCTGATGTGTGGAAGACTGCCTTGAAAGCCAAGGAGGGCCTTTTTGAATGGTTGGTTATGCCTTTCGGGTTGACAAATGCTCCTACAACCTTCATGAGGCTAATGGATGACATCTTGCGGCCATTCACCAACTAATTTGTAGTGGTATAGTTGGATGACATTTTGATCTTTAGCTAGATTTGGGAAGAGCACCTCCACCACATCCGAAAGGTTCTCCAAACATTGCGGCAACACAAGCTATGTGCCAATTTGGAGAAATGCACTTTTGGCATGACCCAGGTTCAGTATCTGGGATACATTATTGATGAATAGGGGGTGCATGTGGATCCAACCAAGATCTAAGTCATTCGGGATTGGCCATCTCCAACCACTCTGACAAAGCTCCACAGCTTTCTAGGTCTTGCCAACTCCTACCGCAGGTTCATGTTGGGGTTTTCTCATATCACTTGGCCTTTGAGTCAAGTCACCAAGGGAGGAGCGAAAGCAAAATTCTTTTGGTTTGAATCTCAACAGAAGACATTCATAGAGTTGAAATATCGCCTCTACACGGCACCAGTGCTCGTGTTACCAGATTTACAACAACCATTTGAGGTCGAGACAGATGCCTCTGACTATGCTATTGGGGTAGTCCTTACTCAACACGAGCATCTAGTGGCATATCACAGTGAAACACTTTCAGACACAATTCGAAAGTATCCCACTTATGATAAAGAGATGTATTCCATTATGCAGGCCTGCCAACAATGGAAGCATTACATTTTGGGGAAGGAAATGGTCATCCACACAGAACATCGACCCCTACAGTTCATACAAACCCAAGGGAAATTGCAGAATGATCATCATCAGAAGTGGTCCACATACCTACAACAGTTCCATTTGAATATCAAGTATAAGAAGGGCAGCACTAATAATGTTGCATATTGCCTCAGTTGACCACCGATCATGGCGTTAACCACCATGCTCAAATCTTGTGGGCACAAGACTTCTGATTGGCCACTGCTCTATAAAAGCGACCCAGAATTCAGCCACACATACCAGACCCTCTTGGAGGGTCAGCATGTTCCATATTTTCACCTCCAGGACGACCTGTTATGCCACCTGGGTCACCTTTGTGTTCCTTTAAGCGATCGTGCCAAGATGATTTAGGAAGCACACTACAATTGAATTGTTGGGCATTTTGGGGTTGAAAAAATGGTGGTAGTACTGCAGAAGTATTTCTGTTGGCCGAATCTTCAACAGGATGTCGGGAAGTACATCAGAGCATGCACTGCCTGCACCATTGCCAAACTAACCATCAAGAAGCAAGGCCTCTATACCCCGCTGCCTACCCCTAGTCAGCCTTGCGAATCCATCTCCATGGATTACATGTCAGGCCTTCCTTCCACTAAGCATGGAAATGACTGTGTTTTTGTGGTCATCGACAGGTTCTCAAAAATGGCCATTATGGCAGCCTGCAAGAAGAATATCACAGTAGAATCCACTGCTAAACTCTTCTTTGAACGAGTGTGGGTACACTTTGGGATCCCACGGTCTATCATCTCAGATTGGGACAACAAGTTCCTCAGTACATTTTGGTCCAGTCTCTGGTCAATTCTGGACACCAAACTCACTAAGTCCACAACCTTCCATCCTCAAACTGATGGCCAGACAGAGGTTGTCAACAGGATGATCATACACATTCCATGCATGTACAACTCAAAGCATCCACACACATGGGACGAGAGCCTCCCCTATGTTCAGTACAGCTACAACCGGGCTCTCCACAACTCGATTGGCCACAACCCTTTTCAAGTGGGCTTGGGATTCCAGCCACTATGTCCAATCGATGTGGCCATGCCATTTGCAGCTACTCACGTAGATTCTGCTCATGTCCAGTCTGAAACAGATAAGGCAAACAACTTCATTGAGCACATCCAACATATTCGCCAGTAGGTCCATGACATTCTGGAGAGATCAAATGCTAAGTACAAGCAACGACATGATCAACATCGGGTGCCACACAAGTTTCAGGTGGGTGACAAAGTCTGGTTGCATTTGCAAAAGGAACACCTTACCGGAGCCTATTGGAAACTCAGACCACTCTGATATGGTCCTTACACCATTACCAAGGTTGTGGGAGACAATGCATTTGAGCTCAGCATTCCCCCATTCCTTGTCCTGCACCCAGTGTTCAGTGTTGACTGCCTTCGGCCATACTTTCCACCATTACTAGACACCTCCGCAATTGCAGAACAATTCACACCCACAGAGTTAAATCCAGCTTGCATGGAACAAGCTGCAACTGATGGGATCATGGACTCACAGATCAAGCACACTCGCTAGCAGAATATCCAACTGTATCGAGTTGTCAAAGCAGGACAACTCCTTCACCAGGGAAAGTGGCTCACCAGGGACCAAGTGCAGCAGAAGTTCCCTCATCTCATGGAGGAACTCAACGTAATGGGGACCATTGCTTCCTAAGGGGGGAGGAATGATCTGGGTGGATATTGGTGGCCACCCACTAATTCCACTTGGATCCCCTCTAGTGCTTCTTTTAGCTTTTTCAGTTTCCTTAATTATAGCACAGTTTACTATTTTTAGCAGTTTTTTGGGTCCCAAACTTCCGGAGCCATTTTGAGGCCCTAAACGACGTTTTTTGGGAAATCTACCGCCAAAAATTTTTTTATAAAAAAATCATCTTTTCTATCATAGTCCTCGGAGAGATCTTTCTAATGAGCTATCATGTGCATCAAACAAAGATAATACGACCAGTTCGCGACCCCAGGAAGCTGATGTACCAACTTACCCAAAAACAGGGCCCACAATTTGGTGTTTCATCTTCTAGGGTTAGGTTTTAGAATGTGAAGGGTTTTACATTGTTTCTCAACAATAAATAGGCCTTCGAGCCTCATTTTAACACATTTGAGAGGCATGTAGCCACCACATCTCTTCTAAGAGATAAGCTACCATCACCCTAGCTGGTTTATTTCCACTTTTGTTTGTAAGCATCTTTCAGTATTTTACAGTAATGAAATGAAGTATTATTTCCGCTGCATATCTATTTTTATGGTTATCTCTGTATTTTATTGTGTTCCTGTTTAAATCCAGATCAATTTTGGAGTTCGGTCCTCATCACCCGGAGCGGAAATACTTGAAAGTCGTCTGACTGGCTGACATCTTTTAGGGACTTTTTAGTGTGTGCTCTATACTCTTAGTTGGCCTAGCTTTCATTTTTTCTTGAGTCTTTAGTTAGATCTTAATAAAAAATTCAAAGTGGCTGACTGATCACCTAGATAGTCTCGAAGACTTCGTGGTCTTTCACCACCAAGTTTAGC
This sequence comes from Pinus taeda, assembly GCA_000404065.3. Classification (NCBI taxonomy): domain Eukaryota; kingdom Viridiplantae; phylum Streptophyta; class Pinopsida; order Pinales; family Pinaceae; genus Pinus; species Pinus taeda. Next base: position 12,773 of record APFE031628854.1, read on the forward strand.
GCCTTCTCCTAGAAGGCACATAGGTAATACTACCAGTGGGTTTCATCATGTGGTAGCTGACGGATCGAGGATTGATCCTCCTCTCAAGGACATTAGTGTTCAGCGTAGGCCTGGTACTTCTGCAAAACTAGAGAGGAACACCCCAATTCTTTCTTAAGTTCTTTTCCAACCGGAAGATAACATTGAGGTAGAAGAACTCCCAGAGTCGTTAGTGGCTCTGAATTCTCCTCTACCATCTAACTTCCCAGAAGTATTACAATATGTTGGGACTTCGACGCATAGACCGTCAAGTCTAGGTCATATTACGCACTTACCATCGATGGCCACTACTAGAAGCATGGATTTTACCACAAGTGCTAAAACTATGCAGACTCCAACATCAGTACAAGGGTGAGGAACTATTTCCATTCCCTTTGCATCTTTATTTGGGTCTTTTTCTAGCACATCCTTAGTTGGGTCTACCTCCATTCCTTCTACGAGTGGAAATTCCCAAGCCAATGCTTTTAGTTCTACATTCTTCCCATTTGGCACCCATTCACAGGGTATTCTGTCAGTTCCATTTAGTGTCTTCACATCCATGATGGGTGGATAGGCTTCATTTCAAGGTTTTCCTTTCAAAAGTGGTCATATACCACATTCCAACCTGACGATAGGATCTATGCCTTTTTCTTCTACAGGACAAAGCAACAACCCTTTTCAAGGTTGGACTAACCCTGCAGTTAGTGGCATGGGAACTGGGAATCCGTTTTTCGGCCAACAAGCGAATAGGCCGTACTCCACAGTTAGTTCGTTTCGAAGTATTCCTCCCTTAACTTCTGCTTGGAATCCCTATCATGGGTTATCGACTCCTTATAATCCTTTAGGAGGGAGCTTCGCCGGTTTTAGAGGTTTTTTGGCCGGAGTTGGTCAAACTTAGAGTTTTGCTGGATCACAAGGTATGCCTTTTGGTTCAACTGGTTCTGTTGGTTACTTCGGGCAGCCTGATGCCTTTCAAAATCCAAGCCAATCTTTTCAGAACTTTGGGAGCTCTGCCCAGTCTAGGTGGAATCCCCAAGGTCCTCCTAGGCTTCCTTTTCTGGCAACAATGAACTTGCCAGATCTCATGAAATTGACAAATGATCCAATCAAATACAATCCAGCCTGGCCTCCGGTCCCAACCAAACTCCCTTCAGACATTCCAAAGTTTGAGGGAAAGGGTGGTGAAGATCTGGGCAACCATGTAACCACATTCCATTTATGGTGCTCATCAAACTCCCTTATTGATGACTCTATTAGGTTGAGATTTTTTCAACACATCTTGATTGGTAATGCGGCCAAGTGATATATAGAGTTGCCAGGGGGAAGCTTTACATCTTTAACTGACTTAGCTAATATTTTTTTAAATCATTTCCAATTGCCCGTCCGTTATGATGCCGGAACCGAACTTCTGGCCAATTTTCGTCAGGATACGGCAACTCACATTTATGATCACATTCAGGAATGGCGACAGAGAAAGAGGCTCATTAAAGCTGAGATTCCTCTAGAATACCGTCTCAAATGGTTTTTGAAATCTTTACAACTTGAGATCTCTAAGGATGTCTCCCTGTCCGGAGTTTATTCTGAGGAGCAAGCTATTTTTAGGGCCCAACAATTAGAATTGATATATTCTCAGTCAGGGATTCTACAAAAAATCTTGCCTGATGCTCCCGGGACTAAGGTTGATATAGCCAAGTCGAAGCCAGGTCCCCATGTGGATGGTATCGTTGGATCGGTAGACACAAATGCGGTGAACCTATTGAGCCAGCTGCAGCAGTTGTCTTTACAAACTGCTCCTAACAACTAGGTCACATCGTCTAACCCTTCGTCTTCCCAACCCTCTTCGGTTATTGCTATCCAATCTACCAATACCAACGGAAATCAAAATTCCAATGGGAAAAAGAAAAGACGAGGTAAGAAAAAGAGTCAAGATGGGAAGACTGACGCAAATAAATCTGGCAATAATGCTGATGGTGGTAGAAATGAGTCTAGAAAGAAAGTTAAGTTTCCATGCAAGTGATGCAGTGGAGACCATTTAACTCATCTCTCCCCAAAGATTCAAGATGCTCAGTTCTTGTTAGGGAAGCAAGGGACTTCTAGCTCTCAAGCTATGTTAACCAACCCTTTTCCCCAAGGGCAGAAATTGCTTGTTGGCGCGAATACAAACCCTGGTACCTCTGTTGGGGGCAACTAGGAAGGGGGAAAATCATCAAATGTTTTCATGATGGGTACTAATGTCCATGTGGCCACTCGGTCAAGTGATTATGGTGAAGCAGAAACTTCCAAGGATAAAATTGCTCCCAGAAATACCGACCTTCATATTGAGCGACCCCCTGTCGAGACTATACCACGGATATTGAAAGGTTCCGCTAAACGCGCGACTATTAATCCAAATGCTAGGGCCACCCAGAATTACTCCATTATTGAGGATCTGGCTCAGAGTCCATGTGCTATGTCCACTTTAGAGGTTCTCCAGTCATGTCCAGCTCAACAAAGTGCTTTGCTTTCAGCGATAGCAGCAGTTGATCCAACTAACTCTTTAGTGCTCACTTTTGACATGTTAAATGTCAAAAAGCGACTCCCTCATCACATGGCTTTCCAAATAAAGTCTACATGCCGGAAAATTAACATTTTTCGTACCATTATTGATGAAGGAGGTTCCACATGCGTCATGTCGATGTCTTGCTGGAAGGCTATTGGATTGAATTTGGTTGTTCCTCACCTACTCTCCTGATTGCATTTGATGGGCATTCTCATAGAACACATGGGATTATCCGGGCCTTTCCCATATGTGTTGGGGGGAAGGTCATCAATATCGAAGTAGAAGTCATTGACGCCAACCTAGATTGCAATCTCCTCTTAGGAATGAAGGGAAAATTGTTAATGTTGATCAGTTAATTAATCTCCAGCCGATCTTAGGGAAACTTCGGATTCTACAGTTCCTTTAGTAGATAACCCTTGTCTGCCTACTAAGAATCTAGGAGTTGGGATGTATTCTTCATTGATGGGTACCTTTGATTTTCCCTCTCCTATCACTAGGATCAATGTCATTTCATCATCCAAGGGGTCTTCACGAGAAGAGTTCTTCCAAACTCTTTATTTTTCGGACCCTTGGACCTTGCCTTCACCTATGACCACATTAGTTGAAGGACAAGTTGGTAGAATGGAATTCCCTATGTCTGCAGTAGATCTTAGATATCAGTCTATCGTTAACTCTGCAAAAAACCACTCTACTCCTTTCTCTGAGGAGGAGCTAGATGGTGATGTGGCCCCGACCTGGACCCTTGATTCTACCTCCGCTATGCACTGCTTAGATATGGTTTTACCTTCCAAAGAAGCAATCCTAGAAGTAATGGTGGGTGTAGATCGACCTTGGGAAGACTTATACCATCGTTCTTATTTTCTTCCCCCATTGCAGGAAGTAGAATCTAAGTTCTCTGAGCTGTTTACTACTGATGTTTGTGATGAGCCCCAAAAATGGATAATTACATGGGCTCATTCAGCCTCCTAATTCGACTTAATCCACCATTCTCATTAGTTTATTGCATGTTTTTTATTATATTTATGCTAATAGAGTGAATTGGGTTAGTCATTATGCCAACAAGTCTAATGGGTGCTTTGTGCAGTTTTTTGGTCAATTTTGAGACAAAATCAAAAGTTTTAATGAGCACTTGGCAGCCAAATTCATGGAAGAAAAAAGGAGAGGATTTGTAGGAAGGTGTCCCCTTCATTTATGGGCCCTTACCTTGAATTCTCCACCATCAACTCGAAGTTCAAGGGGCACCACATCAATTGTTACAAGGGTAGCCGAGCAAGGGCTAGTAAAGTTGTTGTTAATTGCAAGTTTTGGCAGCCGAGTCCCTAAAGTTTAGGAGGATTGTTGAGGTCCTCAATTTGTATAAGTAAGAAGGCTTAGGGCCTCATTTCAGTTAGTCACTTTTTAGGCAGAAGTTAGCTAGTTTGCAGTTCGATTTTAGTCATTTTTTAGACAGTAGGTTAGCTCTGCATTTCAGCACATTTGCAAGTTTTTTCTTGTAGACAATTTTTGGGATGTAGCTATGCTTTTGATCAATAAAGATGAATCCAGATTTGTACCAGCTCTAATCTTTCTAAGGAGGTTGTATCTCTTGAGGTTGGGCCCAGCCCAAGTGCCCAGTACCTCCTTTGTTTACCTTTATGTGTTTTTGATGTGTTCTTAGAATAAAATCTGTTATTTAAATTAAAATCTTGTTTTGTTACTTAGGTTTCTTTTGAGGGTTAAAGGCTTTTCATGTGTAGACTGATTTGATAGGTTAATAACAAATAATATCTTAAGAAAAAGGCTATCAAGCATCTCTGATCTCACCTCTCCCTCAGTGGGACCATGAGCTGGGACCAAGGTGTTCTTGCTGCCACTAAAAACATTGTTCTTGCTTCTTCATGCAATTTATAGTGTTAGATTCTTAGTTGCAAAAGTTAGTACCAGTTGTGATTACATGCTTAGATCCATTCTTGCTTGGTTTCCTTAGTTGTTTTACATGATTTTCTGCCAATAAACTTATGTTCGTCATGCTTATAGTTTCTAGGTCCAAATTAGGTTAAAATAGTTAGATCTTTGGTTTGCATAGTCTTTGTTTAATCAGTTTTTGGAAATAACGTGCAGAGTACATGTGATACCTCCTCATCTATCCTTACCCCATCCATGCAACCTGCTTCATCATCTAACTCAGATTCTTGCCTCTCATTTGCCACGTTTTCTCACTTTGCCCTAGTTTCTACATTCTTGTGCATCATTGCTCCCTCCATCCTTGAACAAATCCAATCGCTCCTTAGCCTCATTCACCAGGTCCTAGACCCCTTAACATCCTTATCCAACCTCCATTTCCACTTTCCCACCAATTTTCCTCCATCAACCCTCCAAAATCCTCTTTTCGGAACATCCTGTAGAAATTTCAGAACATCTTGTAGAACCCCTGCAGACTTCCTGTAGAAGCTCACGAAAGTGGTTACTTGAGATCCGATCACTGTGAAACTCTCTGGAAGGGTGCTAGGGACCCCTTAGGCCCTCTTCTAACCTTTCCAAGCTCTTGCAAACATTTCTTTTGGCCAATCCACCTCTATATAGTCAAAAACCAGTTAAAGCACATGCATGATCTGACAACTTACTCAAGAATACAAAAAGATGTTTTTCCAAATTTTACTGTAGAAGTAGCTTAGTCACATGAATTTTACCTTCCTATAAGTCAATGGCATCCATTTTTAGTAGCTTTCATCATTTCTTTTGCATCAATAGGGTTAGCTGGTAGAATTAGGGTTTTCCAGGGTTTGCATTTCCTTTTAGCTTTTCAGTTTCTTTCTGCAAGTAGATTAGCCTCCTTTGAGTTAGCTTTAATCCATCTGTTAAAAAGATTCTTCTCAGATCTCATAGAAGTTGGCTTAAGCTCCTAACGGACTTGTGCCAACTGACCAAGTGACAGCCGCGACAAGAGCTAGTACTTGTGCATATAGCACCGTCACTTCCAAGTTTGTTACGAACTACCGGGTTGATAAAATTAAAGAAGGGAGTCCCAGGAGTTGTAGCATTATTGCTGCAATACTGGGGCCCACCATATTTTTGGCGTCGTTTCCGGGGAAGCGTCAGATTATTGGTGATTGTTGTTATTCTTCTATTTTCTACTACAACCTTCTGCTAAGCAGTTTATTTCATTTCCATTCTGCAATTTCATTTCGGCAAAAGTAGAGTAGACATTTCCTGCGTTCATAAATTAACATTTCAATTCCACAATTTCAATTCTGCAAGCGTAAATTAGCATTTCAATTCTGCAAGCGTAGATTAGCATTTCAATTCCGCAATTTCAATTCTGCAAGCATAGACTAGCATTTCATTCCTACAATTTCATTTGAGCAAAATAGATTAGTCCTTTCCTACTTTCATTTCAATTCCGCATTTTCATTTCAGCAAGATAGATTTTAGTTAGCTGCAGTTCAATTTATTTCAATTTTGTAGGTACAAGAAAAAAAAAAAAAAATCAAATGCTTTGTAGGAGTAGAGATAATTCAGAAAAATGATTGCACAACACCCCCACTGCTTCACACAGCCAACATTCTCTCTTCTTCGATGGTTGTGATTAAAGAACCCTTAGGTGGACAACAAGACATATTTGAAGAACCTCAAGGAAAGAAGAAGAAGAAAACATTCCTCTGGAGCAAATGGCTGCAAACAGAAATGTTGGGAGCAGTACCTTATCCAAAAATAAATTTTCAAATCAGATGGAAGATTTCAAGAGCGAGGTGAGGCAGTTTCTTGCCATGCCACTGGATACCTTGCAGATCCAAAGGAAGCAAGAGGAAGCCAAGAGGGCTTTGGCCATCTTTTGTCCCAGGTGCACTAGAAATCATCCTAGGAAAAAATGTCCAATGTAATCCCTAGAAATGTGTTTTGTCTGTGAAGAATACTATCCTACGAATTAGTGCCCTTCCTTGCCTAGAATTAAAGCTGCATATCAGAGAGCCAAAGGAGCCACTGAATCACTCTATTATATGAACCAAATGAGGCCATATGGACCCATACCCTACCAACAGGAAATGCAAGGGACATCCTAGACCTATTATGACCCCTATCAAGCCACTTCCTTGCCTTCTTGGGGTCCCCCTGCTCATCCTTCCTGGTCCACACCCCCTCCTTGGTATTATCCTCCTCAATACCATGCTTCTCTAGTTGCTCATTTGTTTCGCTATTATGCTCAGCCACAGCCTCAGGGAAATGCACCTCATCAGGGTTGGAGGCCCCATTACAACTCTCCTCCTGCTCATTTTCCTCCACCACCTACCCAACCACAACCCCATCCACATCCATCTCAAAAATACACCTCCACTCAACTACCCGTACCACCATTCCCAAAACCATACAATGGAGTAGCTCAATCCAATTGCAAAGCTGAGGAACAACATGTCCAAATGAATCCTCTTGAGCTCAATGATCTTCACCATAGCTCAGGAAGAGTATTGCAAAAAAGAGATTATCTTGAAAGCATTGAAGGACCACATCCAACAAAAGAATATTCAAAATAGGAGATCAAAGAATCATGGGCTGCACTAGATGAAGAGAAGACATCAGAATCAGAGATCGAGAGAGCTACCTCATGGTCACCATCAAATCCTCCATGTATTTAAGAGAAAGATCAGCAAAAAGAGGAAGATGTGAAGGTCATTATAAAAGAAGATATGGAGAATGATCCATATCAACAAAAGGACCAAGGATATCAGAGCTATATTAAGATATGGTTCCAGACGGTCACTAAGCTGTAACAGTACTCTCTTCCTCAGCTATGTTTTATCCCTTCAAAGTCAAATCATTTGGTATCTGAAATCTAAATACCTGTCAAAGAATGCATTCCGAGCCTCCACATCATTGTCTCTAATCTCGATGTGCACATGGCTCCATTGGAAGTATTCTTGTACTTGAAAATGATTTTGTTTTTCAAGTAGGGCAGGGTAGAAAAAAAAAATGAAAAAAAGAAAAAAGAAAAAATGAATATAAGAGAAAAATAAAAATCTAAGGTGGAAACCTCCTCGAAGGCGCCTCAGATTGGCTCATTGATTAAAAACCTCCATGAGGCGGTCAATGGGTTGCAAAGAAGAGAAAAGAAAAAGAGAATAAGGTCCCTGGGTGAAAACCTCCCTTCGAGGCACCCAAGGCAGGAAATTAGGGTGAAAACCTCCATGAGGTGCCGTAGTTGTTTTCCAAAAAAAAAAAAAAAAAA
>APFE031628856.1:0-16503 GCA_000404065.3 Pinus taeda
GCTGACTAGGTGGTGGATGGGTGTGCCAGATGTGAGGAGAGTGGCTAGATTCACCGTAAATGCCTTCATGGCCATTATACCCCTCCTCGTGGGCTTGCTCCTTGCTGTTTGACATAAGATCCTCCTTGCCTTTTGCCTGAAGATTCTGTAGCTGGATACTTAGTCCGCTAAGCTCTCTGTGCATTCTCTCCAGATCTAGTCTGTGAAGCTGATTTTGGATTTCGTTCACATTTTCTTCCAGTTTGTCCATCCTTTCATTGGCCATCGCTTGAGCTCTAGTTGCTACCATACACCGACCAGATGAAAATTTGGGACCGCCAAAAAAAATTTTCACAATTAATTGAATGGTACCACAATGCTCAGCTCGTTGTCCTGATTTTAATGGGCTATATCAAATAAGCGTCCCGAAAGATCTCAGACTTTTTTTTTTTGAAACTCCTAACGGAGTTTTACTCCTTGATCAATACTGCAGTCCCCAAATCCTCAAAATGTCAATGCGGCCAAAAGTCCTGCGACAATTATACCCTGGTATAGGAACCCTTCACAACACCTCTGGTCTGGTGGATCTGAGAGATCTAAATGGCGGATCGGGTAGCGCTAGACGGCTGAACTGACTACTTCTGCAGATCTGATGAATCTAATAGATCGGAAATGGCTAATTGGGACAGATGTCTGCTGTTGCTGCACTCCTTTGCTTAAGCGGATCTGGAAGAGATGATGATTAAAAAAAAGGGAGCTAGGGTCTTGAGGAGTGTCAGGTGCTACAGATCGCAATATGCATAAGGGTCTGGCAGTAGTACTCGGCCCAATGTTTCAAGGCTCTAACTAAGGAGGGTCGACCGTACCCTTAGCCGTACCACCCGACTACCCTATCGTACGGGCGAGTAATCTCTCCGAGTGCTGTTCTCGGTGTACTATAGCTGCAAGACAGTCGCTGGTTTATCTATGGCGAGGTTTTCAGGGAGCCTATGGGCTTCCGATATACCCAGAGGGTACGTGGAAGACAGTCCGTGCGTGGTTCTGTCTAATGCGCTACTACTCGAAGGGGTACCCACAGGGGTTACAAGGGAGTCCAACAGACGTGACCACCTCTTGTATTTCCTGCGTGCATGCCTCCCCAAATCCGCAGATTTATGCGCTCAACGACAAATCCCGTGGTTTAAAGACGCTGGAACACGTCTCGAGCCAAAAAAAACTTGCTACAAAATGGAGATCCCACCGGCCCTAGAAAGTTCTCTGATACCACTTGTTATGCTCTTTAACCTGCAAATGATACCCAAATACAGAATATGCGAAGAAAAGAGACCCCGAACACAGAATATGCGAAGAAAAGATACCCAGAACACAGAATAGAAATGATTTTATTATTCAGAGAGTAATGTTCACTTGCCTCTTCGAGGGGGCAACCTCCAATAGAGCAGAGCTCGATTACAAAATAAGACACGATGCTCCTCGCAGGGAGTTTCTATCCTTTATATATGACTCCTATGTGCAATACCACGGCCTAATACTACGTATTACTAATACCATCTATCTAATACTACAGCCCATTTGCAACTAACTGTGGTTCCGTTATTAATTGCGGATTAACCACTTACAATTATTAATATGGGCTTTATTGACTCTTGACTATGACGTGGTCCCATTACATAGATAAGAGGGTTAGGGTGGGACCCTAACAAAACTATCAATCAATAGCTCTTTTAGAATAATATGAATACAGGTATCTTATTCAATTTGTTGGATCTAGGGTAACATTTTTAATTTTGATTGAAGTAGCAGGTATCTCTATTTCTTCAGAATTTTATTGTTGTTCTATTTTTCTACTTGATTTGATGGTTGATCTAGTGTTTGTAGAAGATCTTTGAGGTTCTCATTGAGCGTTTAGGAATAGTTTTTGGTTGGACCAACCAACTCTCAACACATATTTTCTGAAAAGCCTACTTCATATAAGCCTCAGGATTTATCTAACGATAATCTTTTTTCTGTAGGGTGTTTTTGGGCTAGTACCTCTTTAAAATTTCAAAATATTTTAAATATTTTGTGGAAATTTTGATAGATCCAGCTATTAAGAGCTTTAGATAATCAAATCTATCAGCGGAGTTGGACTCATACTCCTTAGATTTGATAGATCTGTAAATTATTTGTATAGATCTATTGTTTACCTGTGTAGATCTGAAATTTTGTAGCATAATTTTGAATTTTAACACTTGGTTTTTTGGGATTTTCTCTATTTTTGTATATATTGGGTATTGGGTTTTTCTCTTTTCACTTGTGCAGAAATAGATCTAAGAAATCAACTAAGAAAATCTTCAGATCTGAGGTAGATCTAGACCCTGGAGGGCAAGATCTGGGCTCAAAGATTGTTTGTAGGAATATATCTGAGAAATCAGCCAAGAAAATCTTCACACCTGAGTTAGATCTAGACCCTGGAGTGAAATATCTGGGCTCAAATATTATTTGCAGGAATATATCTGAGAAATCAGCCAAGAAAATCTTTAGATTTGAGCTAGATCTAGACCCTAGAGGGTAAGATTTGGGCTCAAAGATTGTTTGTAGGAATAGATCTTAGAAATCAGCCAAGTAAATATTCAGATCTGAGCTAGATCTAGACCCTGGAGGGTAAGATATGGGCTCAAAGATTGTTTGGAGGAATAGATCTAAGAAATCAACCAAGTAAATATTTAGATCTGAGATTTTTTAAGCAGATCAAGGGTTTTTGAGATAGATCTAGGACCTGGAGGGCAATATCTTATCCCAAATCTTTTTACAAGGCCATTCATTAAAGATTAATCTGAAGATCTGAAGCAAAATAATTTTTTTCAGAACAAGGGTTTCAATTTTTGGGGCTCCTAAGCCCAGATCTACCTTCTCCTAGCCCAACGCTAGTTCTATTGGGTCTAGTGCTATGTCTCATTGGCCCTAGATTGCCTTGCTCCATTTTTTATTTGAATATTTGATTTTCTGAATCTAATCATTGGTGGGTTTTTGCAGAACATTTGGTAAAAATTTGTGTTTCAAATATTGATTTTTTTTTGGCAACTTGGGCAAGTGATATTCAAGGCCTAGGGCCTAAGGGTTTGATCTTTAAACCATCTTTTTCCTCACTGTTTGCTACAACAATCATATACTTTTCTAATAGTGGTGAAAAACACATCTAAGTGGTTTGAAATTAACTAAAAAATTGCTAAATACATTAATAATTCATTTATGTTTGATGTGTATCAAGAATTTGGCCTAGATCTACATTTTGGGTCATTGTTATCTTTGAATAATTCTATTTCTAAAGTCTGAAATATAACAGTGGAAAAATTTCATGTGGGTTAGCTTAACCTCAGTTCCTAAGTTGTCTAATACATTAAGGAATTAATTTCTTGAGTTGGACATTCATCATCAGGCTTATTGCATGTTTTAATTGCTGGTTGTAATAAGTAAATCAAATCTGATATAATTCTGGAAATCACATCACAACAGGTTGAATTTTTTTGATAATTCCTGTGGGCAAGTTTGGAAAAATTTCGGTAAATTTTCGGCATAAAAATATCATTGATAGCTCACTGTTTTCATTGTCATATTACTGTTGTCAGAAATTTTTTCTTATTGCTGTCCTAAAAATTAATTTCTGAAAATTAAGTACTATGTCATGGAATTGTGATAAAATGAAAATTAAGACCTCATGTTGGTCTAGTTCAGAAAGAGGAATTGCTATTTTCAGTTTGCCAATTTCTGTTTCAAGATTGAAAGGCTTTTCCATCTGAACTTTTATATTGTGAGTAGCAAGTTTTTCCTTTTCTGCCGAATTTTGGGTGACCTTGTCCTAGTCAGGTACACTGTCTTGGGGTATGCTTGGATTGGGTCTGTTTACTAGAGGTCTTCCCAATATCTCTGTCAGAAGAAATGGTGTAGATGTAGGTTTTGCTGGAGGTTGTATATCAGATACATCTTCCACTGTGACCTCCCTTTGGAGTTTTTTTTCTGAGGACTCTGTTAAGATAGCTTTATCACTAGATTTTTTGGGCAGTTTGGTGTTTGTTTGTTTGGTATTCTCAGGTACATCTATGGTTCTACTTTTTAACTTGTATTGTTTGTGTACTTCATAGACTGTTGTGTCATACCCTTCTCTGAAATCAAATGACTCACTAGATTTTGCTTGGAATTGTTTGTATTCTTGGGCTTGTTGATCATCTTGTGTTAAGAATAGTTGTTGTTCACTGTCCAAACCCATTAGATTGATGTGGGGATCTTCTACGTGTTCACTAGTGGTTGAGGCCTCTGCATAGTTTTCTTGAAATGGAGGTCTGATATTCTGATAAGGACCAGTCCTCCCAGCATTTGGGTTTTGGTTTTTTCTAAAATTTGGATTCCTAGTAGTGTTGCTTGTTTGCCTTTCCCAAGAGGACTTTCTCTCCATGGTCTCAACTCTATCCCCCAACCTCTCCATACCCTTCATGATTGCATCTAGCTTTTGGTCAAAGGTTGAGGGTTCCTCTTTAAATGTTGTTCTTCTCTCATTTTTTGCTCTGGTTCTCTTGGAAATCAGGTTTGCCTCCACACTGACAACTATATTCTGCATGTCTACAATACTTGGAGGTGCTCTTTCTCTTAATTTATATGCCATATCTGAATCAAATCCATCAGGGAATTTGATCAAGGACAGATCAGGTGGAGGTCTTAGGTTCTGAGGAATGGCGTTGTATACATTGTTGAACCTAACACAGTAATCTTGAACTATTTCTTGTGGACCCCTTTTCAAATTATCATACTCTGTTAGTATGTGTAGAGGGTATTTCTTCTTTTCCCATCTATTTAAGAAGTTTAGGTATAAAGCATCAGGATTGAGTATGGACTGTGCAGCCAAGGACCTAAACTAGGTCCTTACATCCCCTGTTAAACTTTGTACAAAAATTTTCATTCTTACATCTTCATCATCTATTTCATAGTTCTCAAAGTAGTCCTGCATTCTCTTGGTGTGTTGTTGGGCTGTATATGAGCTAGTACCATCAAAGTAAGTGATGTTACTTTGATAGTCTTGGGGCATAGCCCCTGGATTTGCAGGCAGGTGTAAAGGGGCATATCTGTTAGCCATATTTGTAGGGATAAAAGGGACAGCAAGAAGGAGTGGAACAGTTGGAACAACAGGGATAATAGGAGTAAGGTGTGTTGGGGATGGAGGAGTGGGGAAGCTACCTTGGGAAGTGGATGAAGAACTAGGATAAGTGGGGGTTATGTGAGGATAAACTGATGCTTTGGCAGGAGTAGGAATATAGCTCTACTGGACTGGTTCATCACCTGAATTTGAGAGCTCTCCTAGTTTCTCTTGCTTCTTCAAGATTTTGGGAATTAAATTGGGGTTTTCAAAGACAGCTGGGGGATTACGATCAGGGTTTGACCTAGTGTAACGAGTTTCCTTCTTTGGAGCCAGCTTCTGATTTTTGTTTCCTTGGTATTCTATGAGAAGTTTAAACACGAAACTTGTTTCCTTTCAAATGGTAATTTGAAATAAGTCCCCAGTGGAATCGCCAATGATGTTGTTTCCTTTCAATTGGTAATTTGAAATAAGTCCCCAGTCGAGTCGCCAATGACGTTATCACTCAAGTTGTTCCCTGCTTCCTAAAGGGAATACGGCCGAGGTAACCACTAACCAATCTTTTAGTTACAGGTCCTAGCCTACCTGTAACCAGAGAGGGCTCTCTCTTTATGATTTAGCTTTGTTGGTGGGTGATTTTAGGCTAGTTATGGTGTGCTGATTTTGTTTTGAATTTGGTTGGTTGGTGGATTCAAACAGAGCTGAGGTATAAATTACAAAACAATTTGGGCCATTGGGCAATGGAGTTTAGGGCAGTGTGCTGTTGAAGTATGTTTCTGAAGACAAAGTATTGCTGCAAAGCTAGATAGGCATCTGTGGAACAATTTATTAAGATTAGGTAATAAAGTTATAGAATTAGTGAGTGAAAGGCAATTGAGAATCGTCCACTATGCTAACAAGGGGAGAAATGAAAGTATTGCTTAAGAGCAGTTAAGAATTCTTAAACAATATTCACAGTGAGAGAATTAGTTTAGACATGAGAAATTAAGAATTCATGTCCATGGCTAATCCAGAAGAAAACATATTTAGAAATAGAGATTGAGCATAGGGTGTATTCAAACAAATCCTAAGCTATTATTTTTCTCTAGTTACTATGATCATGAAGATATATGAATTATTGCATACACAGAAAGACAAGAACATGGTTCAGAATAACTTATTGTTCCAGCAAATGACACAGGAATTCTGCAACATAACACAGTCATTCATTTCCACCTTCAGACAGTATAGGAACCAGGAACTCCACCAGCAATTTGTATTAGCAAAAGGTCTCAGATATACAATACAGCTCTTTTGAAAGAGTTTCACTAAAACCGACCCTCAATACGTTCTTTGAGGGGATATATATACAAAATAGGATACAAAATATATAAATAGTGAGTTATTGTGCAATAAATTGCACCACCAACTCTCTTACAAAAAGTAAATGAAAGGAATAACTACAGCAATTAATGTTGAGATGGCAGTTGTCCTCCTGTCAGACAATTTTTGACTTTTTGGATCACCAAAGTTGGCTGTGGCTGTGTCTTTAATATCTGTGTTAATTGAGCCTGTTGTCTGAGTGCTTTGATGAGTCACTATACGGATGCTTCCTGTGATATCTGCGTGCTTGATTATCTGTTGACCTGTACTATGACTGAGATCTGAATTTTCACAAAAAGAAATAATGTAGTTGGATCACCTGGGAAGAACTTCCAACATTGCCTGCCACCAATCAGCTGGAGGTAACTGATGTCTCCTTATTTTTACAAGTGTTTCATCTGCTTCAGTATATCTGTAAAAATTTGGAGGCACTTCAAACAAATGATTTATCTCATGCTCAATAAAAAATAAATTTTCTAATTTTTCATACAGAGACTGCCCAGATGGAGGCCCTGCTTCTTCTGTGGAGCTGGTGGATGCTGTGATCTGATTCTCAACATTGTTGATCCTTGTGATATATTGATCATATGACAACAGTTGTCCTGTTCCAGTCACTAGGCTAGGCAGTCCTTTATCCTGCAATACTGTCATCTTTGCCCTGAATTCATCAATTTCTTCCTTCATATCCTGACATTTCCTTTCTAGAGTTTGAGTGAAATTTCTCAAAGTCCGCACTTTTTGGGCTGTCAGGATAGTGTCTGTTCTGCTATTTATTTCCAGTGCTTCCAATTCCTCCCTAGTGTTAGTGTCAGTCTTTCCATCCTTCCTCTAGTGATCAAACATGCTCTTACAAAGTGGTTTCAGAGTGTTAAGGTCAAATTTTGTCTTTTCAGTGAGTCTTCAAGCAAAATTTGGTCACTAGGCATTAGGTCTACGGTTTGCCCAAATGTCAGTCCATGTCATCATTAAGCTGAGCCTATCATCATTGATAGGGTTTTCATTATCATGTCAGTGTCTAATGAGTCATTTTATACCTTATTTATGCTTCAGTTGTGCCTAGGCAAGCTCATTTCCCTCTCCTAGGGTTTTGAAGGCAATTTCTCTTGGGCGGCCAAATCATCAACAAAACTCATATCCTGATGTTCATAAACCTTCCCCTATCCTTAAAGTACATTATCAAACACTTCCCATCCCTCAGATCCCCCAAAATCCTCATTTTTGCACAAACCCTAGTTTCTAGCTATAACCTGGCAATTTTCTAGGTTGGGCCTATGTTTTGCCCTTTTGGAGCCCTTCCCCTCACTCAATCTCTGAGAATCCACTTTCCCCTGCTTCCTAACATCCTCCCCTACTCCCAAAAATTTCCCCAAGAATTTAGAAGCCCCCTATCCCCTTCATTTCGCTCCATTTCGACAAAATTCCTTGTTTCACACATCGGGACAAGTCGCACTCAAATGATGTTTCAGAGCAATCAAAGATGCATTTTTTGAAACTGAGAGAGGATTTTGTCCAAAACATGCCAAGGAAGAAACACCTCATTCACTTTTTTCACAGGTGTCATGATTTGAGAAAAATGTCAAGAATACGGTTGCCTCAGGAGAATCAAAGACACCTCTGCACGTTACGTTGGGAAAATCAAGTTTTCTCCTAGCTTGGTTGGCCAAATGATTTACTTGATGGGTAAAATGATAACTAGACACAAAGAGATTAAAAATGAGCTATTATGAGCTCAATTTGAGGTTGAGGAATGCATTCAAAAGTTGACTGCAACAGCACTCTTCTTTCAGGCAGCCTCATTTGGCACGTTTTGACCAGTCTTGGGAGATTTGATTTTTGACAGGTCAAATCAATTCCAAATTGAAAAATTCCACTTGGGTTGGAAATTAGACTCAAGGACCTTTCCAACGAACCATCCTGCGCCTGATTCGGACACCAGGAAGGCCCTCAAACAAGGCTATGAATGTGCGCGACCACTCAAGTTCAGTGCGCGACCACTCAGAGCAGGGGCGCGACCACTCAAGATGTCTTCTACAGAACCACTCCAAATCAACTAAATTGCCCTATTGCTTGCTAAATTGATTGAGGTAGGCACTCAATTCATGAATGATGATATGGATTGTGAAAATAATGATGTGTGTCATGGTTTTATCATTTAAAGTTGCAAGTGAATGGATTAATATGGTCGTTGCTAATGTTTGTAAAATGTTAGGGTTTTGTGACTGTTTCAAGTGTTTATTGTCCCATTGATTTCCTTTTTCCACTCTTTCATTAATAATCATGTTTGCATCTCTGTCCTATTTCATTTGCACATAAATGTTGCCCTACCCCCATCCCTAAGTTATAAACCCTTCCCTCTCACAAGCACTCAAACCCTAATTCCCTCTACCATACACATGCAAAAAACTAAAACAAAAAGAAAAGATACATTGTAAAGATTGAAGAGAGTCATGTAAATTTAATGTGTTGTATATTTAAAAGCATGTACAAAACCTCTATATATCCTTGACATCCCCTTATACATGAAACACTTTCCCTTCATGTGAAAATGATGAGTATGTACTCCTTAATGTGCATGTAACCCTTAAAGAACAACAAGAGCAGAATTTGCCTTATAACACACATGAACTCCTCAGTGAATTTGGTGTATGGTGTCCCTATGTACCTCTTGATTCATGTATGCCCCTTCCATGTTTATTATCATACATGTTTTGTCCCATATCAGATGTTCTTGGCAAATGATTTCCCAATGTTAAAATTGTTCCTATATGCATGACAATGTGTAAAGTTTCCCTTGAAAATTCCCTGTTATTATCATATATTCCCATTCCTTGTTAAGAAGTTCCCTCCCCTAACATTCCCCTCATTTTTTTTTCCCTTGAAACAGCATAGAGTTCAGTACTTTTGTAGGCAGAGGCAGCAGTCCAATTTGTCCTTCAGTTTGCCCATCTTGCCCCAAAACCATGCCAGATACCGAGACTTATGAGCAAGGTGATGACCATTCATCATCTACAGAGGTTGAGGTACAGAGGAGGGCTCATAAGGGTGGAAAGGGCAGTCATCACAGGTTATTGGGCTAGGATGCATGTTTGCAAGGCGAAGATGAAAATGTTCCAAAGAAGGTTGTCCGAGGTCCGCAAGAGGAAGAAGAAGACCAACCCGCTTGGTATCTTGGCTGAGGCCTCTCTCACTCACCATGATACTCATTAGCCTCCTCCTAGCAGCAAACCCAATAAATTTTGAGAGTGTTGAGGAATTTTTGGCATTTTTGAGAATTTTACAGGTTTTGGCCATTTGAGTGGTCTCACCCCGCGCGCGACAAGTCATGGGGACAGCTCAGAACGGGGAAAACTCTACATTTTTGGAATTTTCATGCAAATATACACTTTCCTATGGAATGGTTTCAAATTTTATGAAGATTTGGGCTCCCAAAAGCTCAAAATACATGCAAATTTGACTTTCTGCCCCTTTTTTGAGTTTCAGAAAGCTGCCTTGGGCGAAATGACTTTTGAGGGGTCAAATAAACTCTAAATTCGGAAATTCTAGTTGGGTTGGAAAGTAGATTCACAGACCTTTCCCACGAGCTATCTTGCACCTGATTTGGACACCAGGAAGGCCCTCAAACAAAGCTGACAATGTGCGCGACCAGTCAAAGTCAGGGGCGCGACCACTCAGGGAAATTTGCCAGTTTTGACCAGTTCGGCCAGCAAAACACTGTTTTCACCTTGGTTGACTTTTGAGACATGTAAATGATGGATTTTTGTGTAAATTTCATGGCACTTAGATACTTTTACTCTCCTTGACCACTTCTAGAAGTTTCCTTGATGAAAATGGTAAATATTTAATGCATGGATAGGTTTCCTAAGTTTTAGAGGCAAGTTGTTGTGATTGCCTATTATCTAGTGATTAATTTTTAGAATTAGTTGTAACAGCTCCTAGGAAGCTGAGCTCAACCCCTAGAGGTGGGGAAAGGATTTGGATCTTCTATATTATGCCTTCTCTTACTCATTTTCATGGTTGGACTCTTGAGGGAGAAGCTCTATTGTAGATTTTACTTGTATCTCTGCAATTTGAGGAAAAGGAAGGCCAGGGTTTTGCAGACATCATTGTGGATTCTTGTGGATTATTGTGCTGATGGTGTGTTTCCTACTTGTCATTGTAAGTGTGTTTATGTGTTCCGTCTCTTATTCTATTGCTGCTAATTAAACAAAAGAAGTGATAAAGTTTGAATTCATGCATGCCATGCTCAGCTTTCAATTTTGTTTAATATTTATGTTTCCACTGTCTAGAGAGGATTCAAAGTCATTGTTTTCCCTCTTTAGCCTCTCTTCTTTTCTCCTTGATCATCCATATCAGCTAAAGGCATCAGCACAAACTCCTACCTTTCCCCAAAGACCCACCTGCAAAAACTGAGCTCAATCCCCGCACCCTGAATTGCACTCCCTCCAATTGCCACCAAAAACCCCAAAAACTTTAAATCAACCCTCCTTATCAGTTTACTAGCCTAATATCTGTGTTACCTTGATGGTCATCTCTTCCATTGAAAATTTAACGAAGATTGACCGGAGAGAGCCTTCTCATACCCCGTAGGGCTAGCTACATTGTGAATGGTTTGATGTAGCCTTGAGATTTGTCTATCAGCCTAGGTGAAATTTAGTGCTAACATAGTGGTGACCATAACTGGGAAGAACAAATTTGTAATTTGCCATTGTGGTGTGATTTCTAAGTCTTAGACGGAGTCTGAAGATACGCCAGGTAGCCTTCGAACATGCTCTTGTTTTACATCAGCGTTAGTAGATAAACGTTGCTTCAGTCGATCTCCTTGAGCTTGTGAAATTAGCGCTTCATTGGCACTTTTACCCCAGTACATGTATCAAGTTCAGATTTGATTGTTGATGGTGAACAACGATCAGGCACTTGACAGGCTGAAATCATTCACTGGTGACTCCTTCACTGAGAAATCAGTGATCTGTGCTTCATGGTGACTTCACTGCAGAGAGATCAGTAGCTTTGAGATTTTCAAGATGGATCGAATCGCAAGAAGATATGCTCCCTTGAGTCGAGATCACATCCCTGGTTTTCGAAATAAAATTCCAAAGGTATATTGGTCAAGGAATTTGCCTACATTCAATGATGATGGTAATAAGGATGCTGCTTTACATCTAATCAGATTTCATATGCATATTCGCAAGTTGAAGGTGGATTTTCCAGAAGATTGCCTGATGAAGATATTCTTCGCCACTCTGGAAGGTAAAGCCCAATCATGGTATGAAAGTTTGCCGCCTGCTTGTATTTACTGTTTAAAGGATTTTCATGCCATGTTCATTGAACGATATAAGGTCTCTTATCCATCATTAAATTTGGTTCAAGACTGTTGCAAGCATGCTTATAGTTTTATTGAAAACCTTGAGAAGTTTTATGAAGATGATAATTTCATGGATGAAGAGATCATGGAAGCCCTGTATGAAAATCCGTTTCAGCAGCACACAGAAATCTTAGAGGATACTTATCAAGATCAGTAGGTTGAAGATCATATGGCTAAAATTGATGAAAGAGAAGAGCTTGTTTCAAATCTGCCCACAGAAGACAGCAGCATGCAACCCATCAAAGAGAGCTCTGCTGTTGAGATCATAGACGGAGTTTTGGGTTCAGATGTTCATGGACAACAAGATGGGATCTTTGTTCAGGTAAGTGAGAAATTTTCTTTTTATAACTCAGTGGTAAATGATAATTTGAATGCCATGTCATATGAAGACAATCACTATTTGAGCAAAAGAAAACAAAAGGTATTGCCTCCTTTGTCTGAAGATGAAATAGATCAACTCTTGAAAGGTCATGTTTCAATCGAAGCTACAACAGATTTGCAGTGCACTCATAGTCAGGAAAGTGTTGGTGAAATTTCTTCCTCTTTTGAAAATGATGACGGTCTTGTAATCAGTTTTATATATCAACAAACAGATAATATTTTCTTTCACAAAGATGATAAGGCTGTCATGTTTGATAATCTTGAAGATTGTTTTTTGTTTAAGAATGAACTAGACCATGAAGATGAGGAGTATCAGCTTGAGAGAGACAATATGCCAGGATTTCTCATGGTCAAGGAACCTACAGCTAGCACTCAGATGGCAGAAGCACATACTTCTCGGTGTATTCCTATCCCTCGGAAATCAATTGTTCTTTCAGATCAGAATGAAGGGAGTACTTGTATTTTTGCTATTGGATCTCAAGACAAGATAGTGCTTCAGGATTATGAAGATCCCTTCGGCATCCTTTTGCAAGCACTACAGAAGATAAATATTGCCTGGTTCGTTATCATAAGCCTTGGTTTCAATGGTTATTGTGAGTTGCCTACATGTACATCGTTCCGCCTGCTCGAGACAAGCGAGAGCAGAAATTTGGTACGTAGCCATCTATTGGATTGGTTACATTGGAAATCGCATTACACATGATTTGTACATATTTCATTAGTATGCAGGTGGTTGTCATCATGATTCCAAATCTTGATGGATTGCTGCCTTTTTTCCAAAAGCTTTGTAAAGTCATTTATGTTTGGTCTGTTGAGTCAGTTTTTTCAAGTTATTTCAATTTGTCATCGAGTCGGTTTGAGTCAAGTTTCAGTCAGTTGTTAAAGTCAATAAAGCTATCCAGGTTTGGGTCACATATGTAAATAATGACTCCACCGCCCAATGAATAAAACACTGGTCTGCTCTCCCAGAGGTCTGCGATTCTTGGCACATCCAAGGAGCTACCATCCCCACTGGAGCCAATGTTAGTGTCAGTCTTTACAGCCTTCCTCCAGTGATCAAACATGCTCTTACAAAGTGATTTTGAAGTGTCAAGGTCAAATTTTGTCATTTCAGTGAGTCTTCAAGCAAAATTTGGTCACTAGGCATAGGTCTAGGGTTTGTTTTCACTCCTTCTAAAGTTTCCCAAATGCCAATCTATTGTCACTATTCAGCTGATTCTATCTCATTCATAGGGTTTTCATTATCATGTCAGTGTCTAATGAGTCATTTTACATCTTGTTCATGCTTCAGTTGTGCCTTGGCAAGTTCATTTCCCTCTCCTAGGGTTTTGAAGCCAATTTCTCTTGGACGGTTCAAATCAATGGAAAAACTTATATCCTGATGTTCATACACCTTCCCCCATATCCTTAAAGTACCTTATAAAACACTTCCCATCCCTTAGATCCGCCAAATTCTCATTTTTCCACAAACCCTAGTTTCTAGCTACCAACTTGGCAATTTTCTAGGTTGGGACTGTGTTTTGCCCTTTTGGATCCCTTCCCCTCACTCAATCTCTGATATTCCACTTTCCCCTGCTTCCTAACATCCCTCCCCACTCCCACAAATTTCCCCAAGAATTTAAAAGCCCCCTATCCCCTTCATCTCGCTTTATTTCGACAAAATTCCTTGTTTCACACATCGGGACAAGTCACACTCAAATAATGTTACAGAGAAATCAAAGATGAATTTTTAGAAATTGAGAGAGTGTTTTTTCCACAACATGCCAAAGAAGAAAAACCTCCTTCACTATTTACACAGGTGTCATGGTTTGAGAGAAATGTCAAGAATATTGTTGCCTCAGGAGAATCAAAGACACCTCTGAAGTGACCTTGGGAAAATCACGTTTTCTCCTAGCTTGGTTGGCCAAATGATTTTCTTGATGGGTAAAAAAATAACTAGACACAAAGAGCTTTCCAATTCACTATCATGAGCTAAATTTGGGGTTGAGGAAGGCATTCAAAAGTTGACTGCAACAGCACTCTTCTTTCAGGCAGCCTCATTTGGCACTTTTTGACTAGTATTGGGAGATTTGATTTTTGACAGGACACATCAACTCCAAATTGCAAAATTCCACTTGGGTTGGAAAGTAGACTCAAATACCTTTCCAAAGCGCCATCCTACGCCTGATTCCAACACCAGGAAGGCCCTCAAAAAAGGCTGTGAATGTGTGCGACCACTCAGAGCAGGGGCGCGACCACTCAGAGCAGGGGCGCGACCACTCAAACTGTTTTTTACAGAACCACTCCAAATCGACTAAATTGCCCTCTTGCTTGCTAAATTGATCGATGTAGGCACTCAATTCATGAATGATGATATGGATGGTGAAAATAATGATGTGTGTCATGGTTTTATCATTTAAAGTTGCAAGTGAATGGATTAATATGGTCGTTGCTAATGTTTGTAAAATGCTAGGGTTTGTGACTGTTTCAAGTGTTTATTGTCCCATTGATCCCTTCCTTTTCCACTCTTTCATTAATAATCATGTTTGCATCTCTGTCCTATTTCATTTTCACATAAATGTTGCCCTACGCCCATCCCTAAGTTATAAACCCTACCCCTCTCACA
This sequence comes from Pinus taeda, assembly GCA_000404065.3. Lineage (NCBI taxonomy): Eukaryota > Viridiplantae > Streptophyta > Pinopsida > Pinales > Pinaceae > Pinus > Pinus taeda. The sequence continues at coordinate 14,797 of APFE031628856.1, forward strand.
AGCACTCAAACCCTAATTCCCTCTACCATACACATGCAAAAAACTAAAACAAAAAGAAAAGCTACATTGTAAAGACTGAAGAGAGTCATGTAAATTTAATGTGCTGTATATTTAAAAGCATGTACAAACCTCTATATATCCTTGACACCCCCTTATACATGAAACACTTTCCCTTCATGTGAAAATGATGAGTATGTACTCCTTAATGTGCATGTAACCCTTAAAGAACAAAAAGAGAAGAATCTGCCTTATAACACACATGAAATCCTCAGTGAATTTGGTGTATGGTGTCCCTATGTCCCTCTTGATTCATGTATGCCCCTTCCATGTTTATTATCATACATGTTTTGTCCCATATGAGATGTTCTTGGCAAATGTTTTCCCAATGTTAAAACTGTTCCTATATGCATGACAATGTGTAAAGTTTCCCTTGAAAATTCCCTGTTATTATCACATATTTCCATTCCTTGTTAAGAAGTTCCCTCCCCTAACATTCCCCGCATGTTTTTTCCCCTTGAAACAGCATAGAGTTCAGTACTTTTGCAGGCAGAGGCAACAGTCCAATTTGTCCTTCAGTTTGCCCATCTTGCTCCAAAACCATGCCGGATACCGAGACTTATGAGCAAGGTGATGACCATTCATCATCTATAGAGGTTGAGGTATAGAGGAGGCCTCATAAGGGTGGAAATGGCGGTCATCATAGGTTATTGGGCTAGGATGCATGTTTGCAAGGCGAAGATGAAAATGTTCCAAAGAAGGTTGTCCGAGGTCCGCAAGAGGAAGAAGAAGACCAACCCGCTTGGTATCTTGGCTGAGGCCTCTCTCACTCACCATGATACTCATTAGCCTCCTCCTAGCAGCAAACCCAAGAAATTTTGAGAGTTTTGAGGCATTTTTGGCATTTTTGAGAATTTTACAGGTTTTGGCCATTTGAGTGGTCTCACCCCGTGCGCAACCAGTCATGGGAACAGCTCAGAACGGGGAAAACTCTACATTTTTGGAATTTTCATGCAAAAATACACTCCTATGGATGGGTTTCAGATTTTATGAAGATTTGGGCTCCCAAAAGCTCAAAATACATGCAAATTTTGACTTTCTGCCCCTTTTTTTGAGTTGCAGAAAGCTGCCTTGGGAGAAATGACTTTTGAGGGGTCAAATCAACTCCAAATTCAGAAATTCCAGTGGGGTTGGAAAGTAGACTCACAGACCTTTCCAATGAGCTATCGTTCACCTGATTTGGACACCGGGAAGGCCCTCAAATAGAGCTGTCAATGCGCGCGACCAGTCAAAGTGAGGGGCGCAACCACTCAGGGAAATTTCACTGTTTTGACCAGTTCGGCCAGCAAAACACTGTTTTTACTTTGGTTAACTTTTGAGGCATGTAAATGATGATGGATTTTTGTGTAAATTTCATGGCACTTAGATACTTTTACTCTTCTTGACCACTTCTAGAAGTTTCTTTGATGTAAATGGTAATATTTAATGCATGGATAGGTTTCCTAAGTTTTAGAGGCAAGTTGTTGTGCTGGCCTATTATCTAGTGATTAATTTAGAATTAGTTGCAAAAGCTCCTAGGAAGCTGAGCTCGACCCTAGAGGTGGGGAAAGGAGTTAGATCTTCTATATTATGCCTTCTCTTACTCATTTTCATGGTTGGACTCTTGAGGGAGAAGCTCTATTGTATATTTTACTTGTATTTCTGCAATTT